>CANNZV010000182.1:429160-445672 GCA_947561585.1 Caprella mutica
CATTAAATTGTAGAAAATAGTTTGAAAATCTTATGTTCTTGGAATATTCCTCGAATAATCCCAAGGAAGAGAAGAATGTTTAGAATTATTTAAAGTATTATCCGATAATCCAGGGATGTTCCCTAAACATTCCATTAAATTGTAGAAATAGGTTGAAAATTTTATGTTCAGGGAATATTCCTCGAATACTCCCGAGGAAGAGATGGGTGTTTAGAATTATTTAAAGTATTATCCGATAATCCAGGAATGTTCCCTAAATATTCCATTAAATTGTAGAAGATAGTTCGAAAATCTTATGTTCAGGGAATATTCCTCGAATACTCCCAAGGAAGAGATGAATGTTTAGAATTATTTTCAGTTTTTCTGATAATCAAGGAATGTTCCCTAAATATTCCATTAAATTGTAGAAGATAGTTCGAAAACCATTTTTTTCAGGGAATATTCCTTGAATACTCCTATGGAAGAGATGAATGATTAGAATTATTTAAAGTATTATCCGATAATCCAGGAATGTTCCCTAAATATTCCATTAAATTGTAGAAGATAGTTTGAAAATCTTACGTTCAGGGAATATTCCTTGAATACTCCCAAGGAAGATATGGATGTTTAGAATTATTTTCAGTTTTTCCAATAATCCAGGAATGTTCCCTAAACTTTCCATTAAATTGTAAAATATAGTTCGAAAATCTTATATTCGGGGAATATTCCTTGAATACTCCCAAGGAAGAGATGAATGTTTAGAATTATTTTCAGTTTTTCCAATAATCCAGGAATGTTCCCTAAATATTCCATTAAATTTTAGAAGATAGTTTGAAAATCTTATGTTCAGGGAATATTCCTTGAATACTCCCAAGGAAGAGAAGAATATTTAGGATTATTTTAAGTATTATCCGATAATCCAGGAATGTTCCCTAAACATTTCATTAAATTGTAGAAGATAGGTTGAAAATCTTATGTTCAGGGAATATTCCTTGAATACTCCCTAGGAAGAGATGATTGCTTATAATTATTTAAAGTATTATCCGATAATCCAGGAATGTTCCCTAAACATTCCATTAAATTGTAGAAGATAGTTCGAAAATTTCATGTTCAGGGAATATTCCTTGAATACTCCCATGGAAGAGATGAATGTTTAGGATTATCTTCAATTTTTCCAATAATCCAGGAATGTTCCCTAAATATTCCATTAAATTGTAGAAGATAGTATGAATAAACATATGTTCAGGGAATATCCCTCGAATACTCCATTGAAATACTTTATTGATAGAATTATGTAAAGGTTGGTCAATATTCAGGGAATGTTCCCTGAATATTCCATAAAAGATTCGAAAATGGAATAAATTTACTGATGTTCAGCGAGTATTCCCTGAACATTCATAAAAATGAATTTACATGTTATGAATTTAATGAGCTTGAGGGAACATTCCCTGAATATTCAATTGGAATTATATTCCATTCTTATGTTCCAGGAAGATTCCGGGAGCATTGGTATGGAATGTGGGGATATTGGGGAACATTAAATCCGAATGGAACATTCCCGGAATATTCAAATGTTACCTGGGTATGGGTCCTTTATGGCATGAAGGTGAATGCAAGTTGGGTGGCAGTTTGATAAAGCAAATAAGTAAATATAACAAGGGTAAATAAATAAATACATAAATAACATACATATTGAATAAGCTTATTATTGTTGACACATAATAAAAAAAATATATGTACATAGACTAGAATTATTGTTCATTATCACATATCAGTTTGCTATATAAAATTTTAGTTTATATCAATCAATTAATAAAATATTCGACTAGATCAACAGTCATCACATAACATCAGTATAAAATATAATTATAATCTAAAACTCGTGAATTTTAGATCAAATATTGTAATTATGGATGATTTTAAAAAAATAATGGAATCCAAATATTTTGGTAAGTACGTAAGTATTTTTTATCGAATCAAATTACGATTATCTCTTTGGTGCGGCAGATCACACTATAGGTCAAACATTTGTTGCATCCTTTTCTTAAGTAAGTTTAATTACTGAATGTTCCCAATAATGTAGGTACTAATAAACATAGTAATAGAGTTTCTTAAAGCCGAAATTTATGCGGTGATCTCCAAACATGTTTTCTCTAACAAATAAGGCAGTTACAACTTGTAAAAATGATGTTCAGATCAAAATCTTAGTTCGCTTATCAATTTAATTTATTTGTAGAAATTAAAATTTACTGATAAATAATTGTTCCAGTTCTTTCTTGCGAGTCATGTTGTATTACTGTCCCTTTCACGAAATAACGAAATATCTTTTTTCTAAGACTATGTGGAGCAAGAGACACTCATAAACATCGTTCATATACAGATCTTGAATTCAGAAATTGGACATACATAAAGTATCATTTCAAAGTACTTCATCAAAAAATAATACACCTTATTTGAACGATATAGTATTTTAGTGTGACATAATCTTTGATCTATATGACTTCACAGCACAGGAAACTTGGCCGTAGATGGCGACGTGACTTCTTTTGACTCACTGTTTGCCACTGAAGGTGGCGATTTCAATGGATGGTTAATTGTAGACATGGCATCAATGTTTTCCATCAAATGTATCCGAATTTTGGGAAGACAAGATGATGATAAAGATAAATTAACTGATTCGACTGTGAGTTTTTTTAGATTCAATATATTTGATTAAGTATGTAGTGCAGTGTCGTTCACACTCCCAATCTTCTTTGCTATATTTGTGTTCTTAGAGATCATGAATACGTTAAAAAAGACCATTGATAGTGTGGACGCGATTTTTCTCAATATAATTTAGGTAAATTGATAATTACATTTTAGCATTAATAAACAATTTATTTCAGAGACCACAATTAAATGTTATTCACATGCATAATGATTTTAACTGAAAAATATGGGACCAGGACAAAAGCCCACACGACTAAATCCCTAGCGTCAAAAGCCCATGTGATAAAATCCCACACCAACAAAAGCTCACAACGACAAAAGTATACACCAACAAAATCCCACACCAACAAAAACGAAATTAATATTCCTGCATTCTACCGAATCATTGTAAATTTGTATTTTGTACCAAATTTTGGGACGCTGTTATCGCAGAACTTTAATTTATGTACTAAAATTTTAGTATATATTGGAACATTTAATCAGACGGCGGGTAACCAGCAGACGTCTTGTTCAGTTGTCATGTAAGATTACTGATCGAAAGGTCAAACATCAGCCTCTGTAGGATTTGCTAGTTATAGTTCTTAGTTTCTACAGTCAAGTAATTCGTTAATATTTTATTTGGCTACAATTATACAATATATATGTGTAATTACAAATTAGTTAATTGCAATGGTTGTTGGTATCCTGAATACAGAGTTTATTCTAATTTGTCATCAAACTGTGGAGCAACAGTTAACCTGCAACTGTAAAATAGCTGAAATATCTTGTAGTTCCCTATTTGTATATTGTATTTAATTTGTTCCAGGAAAACTACGACAACCTAAAATAGATTTATATTTACTCTCAGGTTAAAAAAGATAAAAAATACTATGCTGGATATGTACTACCTGTAATCAGAACATGTTAAACGTTATTACTTGTTCACGTCTGTCAAATTCTCAAATTGGTTTTGTTGCAATTGTTAGACAAAGCAATATTTTGTTACCATTGATAAGCTTTCGTCGGTGTGGGCTTTTGTCGCATGAGCTTTTGACGCTAGTGATTTTGTCATGTTGGCTTTTGCGACCCTTTCAAAATGATATTTACCTAATAATGCACTACCTACGTAAATCTATGTCATTATTACTTATCAATATATATATTTATACCGTTCATAAGAAAACCTTTCTCTCAATTTGATACAGATCTATACTGGAAACACTTTGGTAAGCAATGGAGATTTCTCATCGTACAAAACCGTAGCGAATATAACACAAAAAACCCCAGGTATGACTTCTTGGTTCGTTATCACCCCAACTCTGAAGGCATCGTATCGCTATGTTGCTATCAAAAGGGACATTTTACCAGGATACTTAAATGTTGAAGAGATTGAGATATATGCTTGAAAAGTCCCAGCCTCTGGATTATCAGAAACTAAAACCGAAGTTATCGGAGCAAATAGAGTAACTATTATTTTCCAACTGTCTAAATATATTATTAACACCAGTACACAACTGAATGGATATTCTCAATACCTAATTGAATTATCAGATCGATACCTATCTGTCAAATTCTAAGTAACTTCTTTCTTTCGTTCAATCTAAACGGAATAATATATTCTCTGTACTTTCGTACCACTGATAAATAATTCGTAAATGGAAAATTGTCGTAACTTGTGAAAGAATAGTTTATTTAAAATATTTTTTCAAAAAAATATTTAAAAATATTAAAATATTCAAAACTATCTGTTCATAATTTAATTCAAAGTTATATGGGGTTATTTTTTCTTTGCAAATAGTATGGCATTTTAAAAAGTATTTGTAGGCACTCTTGCACACTTTTATTTAAATTTCCATAACTGTAGGTATAAATTGATTCTATTGGAACGAAAGAGAAGAATTAGCAAAACTATTGATCATTCTATAATATTAATCAAACTATTTGTATTGCAAGATTTTTTATGCAATATTCTTCAGTTTCACATATGGATTAATTTATAATGGTACAGCCGTGTTAGCCATATTTAGATTTTTTTTTATTATGTAATATTTAAATAGTCTGTTTCTTTAAATTATACTAATAGTGATATTATATAAGAACTCACTATTACTCCTGACAGCATTTTGTTAATCAGAAGTTTAATTTAATTACAATATTTAGCAACTGAGATCTCAACTGTAAACATAGGAGCAATATTTATCGTGTGGCTGGTTTATTATACTACTTATTAAAGTTATTTTTTTACTTTTTACAAACTGTGTTTGAACAAATAATGGTAAGATATTATGGCCTAAGCACTAAATTTTGTTTTAAATCCAGCAGTTATACAAAATGAATAATTTTGAAAGATATATATTGAATATCTTTAGTTGTCGACAAGGATTTCGAGACATTTTTCGAGATATTTTATCTTAAGGTTTTTTATCACAACAATTTGTTTTCAATTTAGAATTATTCAGAAATATCCCTTTGATAAGTTTAACACTCTGTATTTGATATCAGATTAAAAAGTGTCTGAAAATACTGGAGGCTGTCTGTTAAAATATATTAATTCTTCGATAATATTCCTATCTTTTGCAATATTATTTATAACTAACACATATATGTGAAAAATATTTTTCAGACTGTATGTGAAATGAAATAAAATAATATCAATTTCTGAGTTTCAGGTGGAAAAGAGTTAAATTTAACATTGCTTGCTACAAAGTTACAGGATCTAATCTCCTCTGCTAGAATCTGTAAATGCTTTAGTACTAATGTAACAAATAACTTCAACTTGAATTCCTAGACTTTACTATTCAGTATGTAAGCTTATAAGGCATCCTGAAAATCTTAATTTTCTTCTTTGTTATTAATTAATTAGGTTATCTTTGAAGTCTTACGACGGTCTTAATTTCCTTTCTTGTTTATTGTGGCTAATTTTTCGCACTAAATATTTACAGCAATTTGATATTATTATTGCTACGAAGCAAATAAATAAACAATATTAATCGTGTGAAACTATATAATTATATTACATATAACTAATTACCAATGTATTGGAAAAACTAACTAATAATGAAAATCAATTTAATAAATGGATTCAATAACTAAACTAAATATGATTTTATTCAAACGAAAATATTGGTGAAAAGCGCAATCAAAGATATTAATTATTACTTAAATTGAATTTTCATCAGTATTCATAAATGGATACAGTAAAAATGAATTCATTTTAGACGCATTCATAAACTAGTTATAAGTATTTAAATAAAGAGTTCAAGAATAGATAATTATTTACTTTTTTCCTGTTCTCTCCACAAAGAAAATTCAGAATAGCTCTTCTATAGTGAATGCTCTATAATGAATTTATAGTCCTGAGTAAGAGAATTACCCTATTTAGTAAACAAATTTTCTTTAGTTTGACATGAATAGCATCAGTTTTAGTATAATAATTGCTTTCATGGCAGACTAAGGGAAATTTGTTCACTAGCGGGGTAATTATCTTACCCAGGACTCTATCGGCAATATAGAGGAGTTTTAATGTATTTTAATGTTCGGATTTTCTTTTGAATTATAAACTGTAGAAATTTTCAACCAGTATATAATTCGAAACTGGTAAATGTTCCTTTACCCTATATTAGAACTAAGTATTATATTAAAAAAAAAATTGAAATCGTTTAGAAATATCCATTTAATGTATTGTTGAAATATTTGAGTTAGTAGTATAACTAATATTAATATATAATTATTATTTTTTACCGACTTCTTATTTCAACGCTACTTAATAAACTAGTTCACATGTTCTATCAGTAATGTGATATTAATGACCTAAAGTTCAACACATACCTATTGAAAAATAAGTCATCAAACTAAATAGATTAAGAATAAACTTAATAACAATTAATCTTATTTCACTGTCATGCAATCTCCTCTTTAACTGAGACTGTTTATTTTCTTTTATAGTTCGTAGCTCTTAGCATAGTTAAGCAGACATAAAGAGGTCTTAAAAATTATTTTCGATGAAAAACACATTTCGAATTGCAAATATCTGTCACATCGATTAAACAAACTCAATTAAGTTAATGGCGAAACAGGGAAAAAACTATACAGAGTAGGGTTAGGGTATTCAAACTCATATATTATAACTACTGCTAGTTATATAATAATAATAATGATCTTTATTGAAATAAAATTCAGAACAATTTTAACAGTGGTTAAATTAATTCAAGCCTAAAGGAAGGTTTCCCTTTTCAGGCGGAATTCAAAAAATATGTAACATATACTAATTATCAATTGGTGAGAAAAAAATACATAAGAACACATAATGACAAAAAAGAATACTAAGTGGTGAGAAAACAAAAACATAAAGGCACATACTGAAAATTTTAGAGGAAATTTATTTAAAAAAAAAAAATGTTTAAGCCCAATTGATCTAATAAAAATTGTTTATAGGAAGTTTTAAAAGATTTTATAGTCCGGATACATCGAATAGTTGATGGGATTGAATTCCAAAGTAACGGACAATTGAAATGAATAGATTTTTGCGAAGTGGTAAGTCTTTGGAAGGTAGGAACTGCCAAGTGACGAGAACTAGTGTTCTAGGAGTGATTTGGAAAGGTTAGAAGGTTTGCTGAATGAAGTTTGAACATATGGATAGCTAATAAATATTTGTAGATAACCCCAACAGGTAAAATTTCGGTTTCCCTGAATGAAGGAGAGGTGTGGGCGAAAGAGTCAGATGACATTAAAATTCTAATAATTCTATTATGTAGGACAACTAAAGGACGTAAGTGTACAGTGGCATCTCCCCCCCCCCATCTTATCAAGACACCGTATATAAGATAAGGGTACACTAAACTATAATAAATATTTATTACACAGATCTAGGAACAAAAATATGGGTAGAAGAAATTATTCCCGTAGTCTTGGTTAACTTACAACATATAGCATTAGCATGATCAGAAAAAGTTAGATTACAGTCAAGAGTTATGCCAAAAAATTTACGATTTGTGAACAACATGAGAGAAGTTTTACTAGTTTTTAAAGCAAGTCTATTATTTTTAGTCCAGGTGTACAATTATCATCAAAAAGAGTATAATGAGATGAATTTGGTATGTTCGGCAAGTCATTGATGTAAATTAAAACAATATAGGACCGAGGATACTACCCTGCAGAATACCACAGTTTATTGACCTATAACCAGATAAATCAAAGCCAATTTTGACACACTGCATTCTATTCTCTTGATAGCTCCTAAACCAGGCCAAAGGGAGTCCTCTTATGTCGTAATTGAGTAATTTGTTTAGAAGTACCTGGTGGTATGCAAGGTGGAAAGCCATTCATTATACTTAAGAGCTAACAGAGTACAATATAAAAATCAGTGCAATTTGTTAGTATGAAAGAGCGTATCAGTGAAGTTATTCCTTTTATTAAGACTTTCGTTAACGTTCTTGTTAAATTAAATAATCAGAGCATCAAATGATTTTAAATGAGTTAAGTTCAATAAAAATTCAAATTTTATTTTTAACGTTAATTAATTTTTAAAATTAAAAATAAAGAACAGGAATGAAAGATATATGCATGCAGTATTTGTTCAAACTGCATAATTAAAAATAACATTTGTATAAAATCTTTTGAAAAAGAAAATCAATCACCCATTGGAATTTAATTTGATTTTAATTCTATTAACAAACATTTTATGTGACCTTTTCCCTTATAATTCTCAAACTCAAATATTACTCTGAACGGAGAGTGTAATGGGTAGAGTTTTTATTTTAGAATCAATATAATATGATAAATAAACGACATTTTGAAGGTCATTCATTTTATAAGCGGGAGATACATCATCAAGGATAAAGTGGTGTTAACGCTTGTTAACTTCAATTAAAGTTAACTTTTCAGTTTCTATCAGTCTAAGTCAAGCAATATACTTGATGCAAAGAAGTTTCCAGTTATTTTTTAACTGAAAGAAGCAGTAACCATCATGGAATATTGGCGGGACTTTTAGTAACAATTGCCAAAGAGAATATCAAGATATTGCAGTCTGAAAACTCGCAGTTATTCTTCTGTCTTTGAAACTTCTGAGAGCAAAGTCATAATTGTGAAAATAAAACTTAGAATTGTGAACAATATTTTTGGAGAATAATAATCATTCACTTCAAAATTCATCTATTCACCATTCTTTGTAATTTTAATCCACTTGGCATCTAAATATCTTACACACAGAGAAATAAATTTTGGACATCAAACAACACACTGTAGTTTAACTCATTGTGGGTTGATTATATATACTCTAAAGTAGTTAATTCCAGTAATGTGCTAGGTGTAGATGAACCACAGCATGTGGTTTAATTCTCTACTCAGTATAAACGCACGAAATGTTGGTAAAATTTTATTTTTCTGTGGTTAGAAATACGCATCATCCATGTCAGTTTACCTTACCTACAGAACAAATAAAAAATAAACTTGTTTGTAGTTAAATTATTTTCCATTGTCAGTATATATAACCGTCCTCTATGTAGTTAGAGTATTACTATGAAATTATTAATCACATGTATGTAAATTTAATGTAAATCAGGCGGGAAACTGGAATAGCGCGTCAGTTTCAGTGAAATATCAATGAAGGTAGGTGTGTATTTTGGTGGTAACCCTAATTTAATTTCAGCAATTCTCAGTGCTTAAATTTATAGTAATAGGGATATAAATCAGAACATAAAATAGGCTAGAATTGTTTTCTGTGATCAATTCATTCTGAAAAATAATAAAATAGGAAATCAGCCTAGCCCCTGTGAGCCTAGCTATTTATAATTGAAAAAGATCCAAGGCAGAATCTCCTATACCTACCTTGCAGCATAGCCTATAGGCAACTGACCATAATCTTTAGTTTGCTCTAGCCTCTACTTCTAGGGTGCTTGTATGTAATATAATCCTAATTACAATATAGTATATTGGTGTAAATTTTTTAAAGTCTCTGTCAGACTGTCTGCCACAGTGTCACTCTTAATCTCTGACTCTGCCCTGGCCAGATTGCAGAAACTGGCAAAGTGCTTTCCAAGAAATCCTCCATTTTCCTTCTCTTCTAAGCAAAATACATGTATATAAGAGAAGAAATTAAAAACTGTTTGTACAGAGAATGTTAAAATACAGACTGATGTCCAAGTAAAATTATGTGGTCCATGAACTCTCCAATTTTTTCACCAGTTCTCCCAGATTGTATTTGATGGTAAACTGGGTTGTTTTTCTTTTATCTTAAATTCATATTCTTTATTTATCATTATTTTGCCTTTAATATTTTGAGGGAAAATTGCTAAATCAATAATGTTAGACAGTTACCTAGTGCCCACTGCATGGAAGACTACTCAATTGAATTAATTTGTTTGCTGGCTTTTTCATGATTTTAATTTTAAAGTTAGAGTACTTACCTAGTTCTGTACACCACTTACAGACTGTAGCTATAATTATGTTCTAAATTTCATAATTATCTCTGATGACTTGATTGCTCTGTTGGCAGTCTGCAGAATATGGAATATTTTTTATCCTTTTCTGTGAAAATTATCTTTAAGTTTCTTTTATATTACTTGTATTTCAATGAGAAGTTGAGAACAATAATCAAATTAGATTTTTTTGAGATCAGTTTCTATGGACTTTGATATATGATGATCAGTTAATGGGAATTTAAAATTTATTAAATTCAACTGTATGCCAAATGGATTTTTAAATAGTGTATTCTATGTTATCAAATACTTTAATATAAACACCAGACTACTGAAACTGGTAAATTGTTCTAGAATTCTCTATTTTGCATTTTGCTTTCAACAAAAATATTAATTGAAGAAGAAAATAAGTATTTTATTCACAGAAAATATTAAAAAAATTAATATTCAGCAGACTGGATTTGAGATAGTTATTTTCTGGCTCTCGGTAACAATTTAATTATTTGGGATTAAATCGACCCATAATTCAAAATCTCCCACAGCTTTTATAGAATTTTCTCTTTTTATAGATACCATGACTTTCACATGGTTCTTTTTCAGAGTTATATGAATTTTTGGTAACAGTAGCTACAAAGTGATTGAAATTCAGTAGCTAGCAGCTACATCTTTACATTTAATTCTATGTTGTCATCAATAACTGCATGATAGCTAATTTATTATTTTTCTCATTCAATTATATTCATTTTCATCTTTAAAATCTACTATATTTAATTCTAATTTAAAGAAGTCCATTGGAAAAAGGAAAAATGTTCTTGCTGTTACTTAATCTAAGGCTGTTTTATATCACTTGCGGAGGCTTATTTTAACAATTATCACTATATTCATTCTGAATTTTAGTTTTTTTGCTAATTATTGCTACATAGCTAGTCAGTAATTAGCCTTTGTACTAATTGTACTAACTATTCTCAACTATTTCCTAATTCCATATATTTTGCAGACACCAGAGACAATCTAATGAAAAATTTTAGGGTGGCTTGCATACTTTTGCTAACATCATCACAACAACAAGAGATTGAGGCCATCAACTGCTGATGATGTTGGTGTTAACTTTTAGAGGTAAGTTTCTGTAAGTTTTACCTATTTATTTGACTTCTAGCTAACTATGAATGGGAAAATGTTCATTAATTGATGCTTTGTAATTTTCTTTTCAGTCATATGGCTAACTATTGAAGAGGATAGGTGGCAAGAGAAGTAATCATCCTTCTGAGTCTCATTCCAGCCACCCATCTTCAAAGTCTTCTGAAGTTGATCAAGTATCCTCTGATGACATTATGTTTTGGGTGCCAACACTTTTTGAAGGTGATTGATGTAGAATTTTAAACTGTCCCAAGTTTTGAATTTGTAATATTGCAAGGAGTGCTGAAACATTTTTACATTACTGTGAACATCATTGTACAATATTCATTCAATGTATGATTTGAAAGAACCATGCGTCACTGTTTTGGTGAGTCACTTTGAGAAATAGCTAGCTGTGAACAATTCAGTTCATGAACTACTAAATGACTTTTTATTTTTTTGGGTATTTAAATCTTGGAGCTACAAGGAAGCTTTATTTAGGCTTTTTTATGCTTTCTTAACATAACTATATACAACTTTTTCTTGATTCCTCGAGTTATAATCTAGTTTTCGAGTTATAATCTAGTTTTCGAGTTATAGTCTAGTTTTCTAGTTATAATCTATCTTTCAATTATGATCCAGTTGCAGTTTCTCCTTTGATGGTGTGATCTCAAATTTAGTAATCTATTAGATGAGTTTGAAAAGAACTGTTATGTTTCTTGAATATTTTATTCATATTTAATAATACATAAATAATGGTAACTTCTAAAAAATTTCTAGCTTCTGAGAAACTAATAATTTTCTTCTTACTAGTGTTTACCAAATAAAGTGTGTTTCTGAAATTGTTCATTTTATATTAAATGTAATTCATTAATTTTGAGTTTTTTTACATTGATTTGTTAAATATGGAAAGATTTGCTAAATATCCAATTTAATTATAAATATTGTATCTATTTAAACTAACTTAACAGAAATATTATCACTCTATATTTATTAGTTAATCTTCATGCTAAATTATATATGTATTCTTCTGAATTTGATTACTACAGTATTTTGTAATCGAGTGTAGCTAAAGTAAACATTATCCAAGTGACTAAAATAAAATGCATGTAGGTAAAATTTCTTAGCGATTGTAGTTTGAAGGATTAGTTTATCAGTTAAATATTCTTTTAAATGAGGTTTGAATTGCATTCATGTTGGTAAAATAGACAGCCAGCTGTAGTTTAATTCATAAGCATGTAGGTAATGTTCAACCACAGCTGTGGTTTGAATTGCATGTATGAAGGTAAAATAGACATTCAGCTGTAGTTAGAATTGTGATAGATGTAGGTAAGATAAAGTACATGCATGTAGGTAAAATTATATTATAAATTCATGATGTTTGATTCAAACCACAGCTGTGGTATGGTTTAAAAATGACCAACATTGTGGTTTGTATGAAACTATATATAGGTTCGGTTAAGTACACTTTTCTTTCAGTGCAGTGGGAAGTAAATCTTACCTGATTTCAATTCATGCTCGTTTAAATTTAGTGAGACTTTCAACTGACAGCCATGATTCCAATTTGTTTTCCATTAAAGTAGATTTAACTCCATCAACAGTCCTTTCAATAGAAGAATCATGCAGTGATTCAGCGCCAATTCGTCAGAATTTCTCTGGGTGGTACTTTCCCTCACTCTAACTAATGCTCTGGAGGATTTATTTATAACGCATCTCTTGCTGATGAAATATCTGTTATTTGGGCACTAAGGCTTTTTCCCGCCAGACTATTCCCCGCCGGACTTTTCCCCGCCAGGACTATTCCCCGCCAGACTTTCCCCGCATAAAATATTATTATTTTGGGCTATTAAGGTATGTATAATTTTGATATTGAAAAAAATTATCAATAGAAGGCATACTTAATAATAGACTTACATAGTAATACCAAAGATATCATACTACAATATGTTACACTACTTTCGCCAATTTTTGTTTTCGAAAGCCATCTGGTTTCAAAATCGGGAACTAGAATTGAAATATAGTAAGGACAATCGAGGTATGTTGTGTCCGTGACGTCATAACAGCAACATTTAAAAATCACATTTAAAACAATTGAATAAGGTAAATTTGTATATAAAGGGTTATAGATTTGGATAATATAACAAATAAATACATTTTAAATTCATTATTTAACCTGCTAGACCCCTAATTTTCTCTTTAAATTAGTTCCCTTGCTGCTTATGTCACGTCACAAATCACTCAATTGTCGCTACCTATCAATATTGATATTCCTAGTAGGGTAAGTATTGAAGAGTAAAGCTTGGTGAGCTGTTTTCATAAATAGAGTAATTTTTGATCGTGACGTCAAAAAGGCAACACACATAAATAGAAAATTAAGGTTAAGCAGTGTGAATAGCACGAATGGATTAATCACTGTTTCTTATAATGGATATAAATAAACAGTTTTCATATTGCTACGTTATTTAATTTTCTGAAATATTATTTTAGAGTGTTGCTGTTATGACGTCACGCAAACAAAATACCTTGATTGTCCTTAATATATTTCGATTCTAGTTCCCACTTTCGAAACCAGGTGAAAGAAAAAATAGAAATTGTCGAGAGTAGTGTAGTTTATTGTAGTATAATATCTTTGGTAATACAGTCAAATTTTTAGCTTTGATTTCCGTATGTGTCCATATTAGTCGTTTTGATTTTAAAAATGTGCCCTCGTAAATCTGCCCTTGTATTTCACGGCAACGGATTTTTTTTTTGGCAAAATTATTTTCTTTTTCGAAAGTTAAATAACAAATCTCAATATCTAATCGTCTTCAATAGTTTAAATTAAAAAAAAAAATAGGCGGGGAATAGTCCGGCGGGGAAAAGACCTGCGAAGAAAAGTCCAGACGGGGAGGAGACCGGCGAGGAATACTCCGTTTCCCGTTATATGAGCTCCTGAAATTTACACCTAAATTATTTTATAAAATAATAATTATAATATTAGATAGGGGAAAGCAGCAATGCTGTGACACTCAATATTACATACACAGTAATTGGAAAGTGGGTGTTACTATATGTCATGATAGGTTTCTATAGGTCAGATTGGTTCAATCCTTTTTCAATGTTTAGTATCCGAATACTGCCTCTTTCTCTCGAGTTAAACACAACAAAAAATATTATTAGAATGAAATCTCGCAGATAAAAGTGAAATTAGTTTCAGAAATAGGGAATTTTTACATTTGATATCATTACATATATAGACTATATTTGCTATATATTTTCGTTATATTAAAAAAACGGTTCTAGGTAAATTGCTCGAAAACAATTGCTCGAAAGACAATTGCTCGAAAACAATTGCTCGAAAAACAATTGCTCGAATGAACAATTGCTCGAAAGAACAATTGCTCGAAAGACAATTTCTCGAAAAACAATTGCTCGAACGAACAATTGATCGAATGAACAATTGCTCGAATTATCAAATTGCTCGAATGAACAAAATTGCTCGAATTATAAAATTGCACAGTTTTCGATTTTATAAAAGTCAGTTATTCTTGAAGTGGAGCTGCACCCAACAATCCTTGTTTCTTTTTAGTAATTGATCATTAATCATTCTATAAATGATTTTAATCATCACTTATTCTGCTTAATCTTTTTTTAGACCGTTTGTGTCATCTCGTATGTAACATGTGAATTGGAATCATATGGTGAATCAGTACTATTCATGTTTTTTTTTATCATAAAACCCGAAAAAATTTGTAGATTAATTTATTACTAGCCTATCTGTATGTGGCACCTCAATAGGTGAAATAACTCAAAGTTATGGCAGAGTTTTAATAAATCTACAAATTTTTCGGTTTTTATGATAAAAAAAACATGAATAGTAATGATTCACCACATGATTCCAATTCACATGTTACATACGAGAAGACACAAACGGTCTAAAAAATGATTATGCAGAATAAATAATATTTAAAATCATTTATAGAATGATTAATGATCAATTACTAAAATGGAAAACAAATTGTTAGGTGCAGCTCCACTTCAAGAATAACTGACTTTTATAAAATCGAAAACTGTGCAATTTTATAATTCGAGCAATTTTGTTCATTCGAGCAATTTGATAATTCGAGCAATTGTTCATTCGAGCAATTGTTCGTTCGAGCAATTGTTTTTCGAGCAATTGTCTTTCGAGCAATTGTTCTTTCGAGCAATTGTTCATTCGAGCAATTGTTTTTCGAGCAATTGTTTTCGAGCAATTGTCTTTCGAGCAATTGTTTTCGAGCAATTTACCGGCTACCTAAAAAAACTACCTGTACAGTTTATAGTGATACGTACATCACTTACAATAATATAAGAATATATAATTTACAGTTGCTGTTGCCTGCATCATGGTTGAAAATTGTTCGGTGATCATAGATGTTTATTTGATGTTTTGTTATAGGATAATTCTCAACGAATATCATCTATAATCAAGTAAGATCAAATCCCCCGTATCGTATGCCCAACATAATTTTCCAAGGCCCCACAATAATTTCCTCCCTGGGTCCATTTTCCTTAGTTAAAAGAGGTCTATAAATATTTAATGAGATGTAATAATCAGATTCTATTTTCTCACGTAAATTTAGTTACGTTCAAATGTTCAGACATATTCAACTATAGACCTATATAATTCTAGACCTATAATTCAATTATATACTTCCTGCCTATAGAGGAGTGTTGAGACTTTACATCTTCACTTAACGACATTGAACTCGTCAAATCCGTTACTGCTGGTAACAACTCTGACTGTAGAGTGTAGAGTTCTTCTGGCTCGTAGAATCACTGCTCAGCAAGATCTGAATTTCTTCTGCCATCTGCCTCAGCTTCTGTTTCAACAGTCTTATTTTCAACTATAACTCTGACTCTGTCGTAGAGAATGCAATATCAACCGTTGAGACATTGATGCTAGCAGGTTACTTTGCACCATTCGGTAACTCGTTCCAGGTCCTCTCACCACCGCTATACGTATTGGATGGATATAATTATTCATCGAATAAGTCTTGCGATGGTACTACCGATGTCAGGATAAGAGAAAACTTCATCCTGCTTGAGTCTATGTAGTCGAAAATTTGTCTCACTAACTCTCCTATCCAGCTGTATGGCTATACATACATACTGTAAGTCATCTCTCATTTTTTAAATTTATATTGTTCATCAAACCAATTAGAATCAACCAATTCAAGTATAATATCTCCGAACATTTTCAATAATCTGTAACGGAGAAGAATTAGTTCATTGAAAAATGTTGAGAAATACGATATTTTGGTTATTTGACAAAGTTCATAATTTCTATTTCTAG
>CANNZV010000182.1:445918-716923 GCA_947561585.1 Caprella mutica
CTCAGCTCATTTATTCGTATGACGCACCATTTTCCAAATATCTACCTCGCTCATGTTCACAGCATCATCTTCTATGACAGTCTTGAGTTTACTTAGAGAGCGTGGTTCACATCTGTTGACATGTGCCATAGCTTCTAACCAGAAAGAAAAGTCAAGAGGTGATAATTCCAGAGAATTAGGGGGCCAATGGTGGTGATTCGTCCAGTTAGAAATTACACTTTCATCAAATTTTGAATGCAGAATCTCAAGGCATTCAGCAGTCACATGGCAGCTGACGCCATTTTGCTGGAACCAATATTGACGTCTTGATGCCAAATTCTTAACAGAATTCCACATAGTTTCTTAAGGACTTTCTCCAGGTATACAATTGAATTTACGGATTTCTTGAACCAAACAACAAGGAAGATCTTCCCGTCCGCAATCCCCACCCACGCCATCACTTTTTCACGAGTTTTTTTTTTCTATTACATTACAGTGTAGGGATTAGCGGTGCTCAGTGCCAATGTACCTGCTTAAACGTTTGGCGACTGTTTCGAGACGAATCATTTTTATATTCTGAATGACCTTCTTGATTCTCCTGAACTGTTCATAGTTTGCGATGATAAATGAAGCTTGTTGACAGTCGAAGGGGGATTTTCTTCTGAAGTGGCTGCTTACTAGGTACATTTTCGAATATCCAATTTGAGGCGATATTTTGATGAATATCGAAAATCGTCAATTTTTATACAAATGTCCCGACATCTGGGTAGCATAAATGCGATTGTTTGATCAATATTCGGATAGTAAATATTCTTAGGGAAATTTTGTTTTAGTATCATTCATTGTGGATCATACTGTAGTATTAAATTATGAACTGCGAAATATTACAACCGCCCACTAATATCTATTCAGAGGAAGAAAAATATCGAATAATACTTTGCCATATTTCAGATATCAATAAAAATAATTAACTTCAAATACCTATTCGAACAAAAGATTGTATAGAGGCTTTACCCGTATTTTCAAAATTAGATTAAAACGTATGTTTGATATTGGAATTATATTTCTCCTACAATGTTACCATTCACTTTTTTGAATTTCTCCCCTATTGTGATTAGAGGCAGCTTCCAGTTTATTTTATCAACGCAATGTTTGCACAAACCCTCATATTTGAGATAAAATAAACTGAAGAAAAATAATAGCAAGAACGGAAACTGTAAAGATAATATCAACATTAAGGTGTAAATCCTTATGCTGTTCAATTCTTCCTTATATGAATGACTTATTTAAATATGATTATTGAAATATTATTTTACTTATTTAATGTATTGGATATCCCTCCTTTACTTTGATTATATACATATATGTACGCAATATGTTATTAGTTTAATCTATTGCAGTTCATTAATTATCTAATTATTGATGCTCAATTATAGAGGAAAAAACTTCAAAATTATATTAATATTAAATTGGGCCCAAATCGATTCAGAAAATTCAATAGAATGCATTTATATAAATATAAGATATAAGTGGCACCCTCATGTGGAGGATTTAAGCGTTTAGTCACCATATTTATTTCCAAATGGCATTGATTAGGTACAACTATTATTGCTTACTCACTGAATGCTACAGATTTTAAATCTAATTCGATAAATTTTAGAAGCAATTTAATTTCTAAAATAAGTTATTTATCGAAATTTGAATTAATTGTTGTTCGAATAAACAATTGAAGACCTAATTTTGTTTGCAATGGTTTAAAATACTAAAAGAAAATTAAAATCCAGTATATTTCAGGAATTTTTAATATTTCAGATGAGTGAGTTAATTATTATTCAGGTAATATTCTAATTTGTAAATTAGATTATATGTATTCACGAATATATATGATGCTCACTAATATCAGATAAAACAATTTAATTACAATCAAAATTCATAAAAAAAAGATAGACAATGCTAACATGCAGTAACAGTACAGTACATATATTTTATAAAAATATGTAAAATATAAAATCATATGTACATAAGTTATATCTATTGTTGAAGTAATCCTTAATAAGTAATTACTTCTCTCCCACTCATAACAAAGTCACCTGTTAATCTTTATATATTTCCCTCTCCAAACTCATTAGTTTTATTGTGTCATAATATTAATGAGGGCTTAAAAGGATATTATCCAGATACTGTAATTTGATTAAGGAGATAGAGGGCAGATTGTATGAGATTTGAAAGAGGTTGCATCTGTAGTTTCTGCATTTACCTGAAGTAGTTCTACATTAATGGAGCTAATAATAGTTTGAAAAGCTGTTCAAATTGTGACTGGCTTTATTCAGTTCTCTCCTTCACTGCAATTGTGCCGCAATGTTGTAAAGTAATGGACAAATAATGGAAAAGTTGAACAGAAAGAGGCTCAGCACGTGAGGGCACGTAAAGGTAATTAAATTATAAAACACCTGAATTATCAAGCTTAGAAAAATTCATAGAAAAAGGAAAATGAATTGGGAACAGAAAGGAAATTTATTGAGGAAAAAGAATTCAATAAAAGGGAAAAGAAGAAAAAATCTCAGGAGAAGGAAAAGGTTACTCTTAGGATAAATTTATTAAAAAACAATCATTTATAGATGGCATTTACTCCAAGAGAAATTAACATTAATTTAAATGAAATACAATCTCTCTCACTTTCATTCTTTTGAATAAACTGTCAGAGTTCGTAACATTTGTTGTTTACATCAATAAGGTCGAAAGTAGTAAATTCTGGCGAACTATACCTCAAAAGCCCTCCAATTAATTGACTCTTATGCTAATTAGTGACATTCTAATGGTATCAACAGGGTGAAAATATTTCCATTTCATGGCAATTAGTGACTACAGACTTTACCCGTTTTAATTTTCATAGTTCGATTTTTCCCACATCCATATAATATAAGGTATCTAATTTATTGAATTTCGAGCGAAAGCTAAATCATGAATATCTCGATTTCAATAATTAGTATTAAATATTGCAAACAAAAAGATAATATTAGTATAAATCATCGGTTACGTTGATCCGTTTTAGCCTTAGTAAAATTAAAAAGATTTTCTTTAGAATAATCAATTGTAACTGCAATATAATATTAGGTCACATGTTTAACCATTCACATGTGCATTGGATTTACTGTTCGAACATTGAACAAATATCACGAGTCATTAAATTATTCCAACAGATGGTCCTGACTCGATATATTACGACTCTAGAGTCCAGTTAACTTTGATTAGAATCTTTATTGTCAATAAAAACAAGAGTGAGAGATTGAATGCGATTTATAGAATTGCATTACATGGATAAAATGGCAATATGTTTAATGTATAGAAAGTATATAGTATTCACTAAAATAAACTTAAGTATAAAATACTGGAAAATTAGAGTACGTGCACTCAGTAGAGCGCATGCCTTTGCCGCCACTTATCTGTTTGCTACCAAACTCTGATAAACTGGTGATTGATAGTGAACAATCGACCCACCAAGTTTCATGCAATATGGTTAAATACTTTTTGAGTTATTGAGTTATAAATGACCTTGAACTTTGACCAGATCGCTCCCAAAATTCTACCAGATGGTTCGTGGACATTGTCCAATAGTCCCATCAAAATTCAAACAATTTGGTTGAAAACATTTTGAGTTATTGAGTTATAAATGGCCTTGACCTTGATCTTTGACCTTTGACCCGATCACTCTTAAAATCTAACAAAATGGTTCCTTTATATTGACCAATCGTCCCACCAAGTTTCATGCAATATGGTGCAATACTTTTTGAGTTATAAATGACCATAACCTTTGACCGGGTCGCTACCAGCGGGTCACTGGACATTGGCCAATCGTTTCACCAAATTTCAGACAATTTGGTTGCACAATTTTTCAGTTATGCGAATAACAAGATGATAAATAAATAAATTTATAAATGCCGACTATAATATAACCTTTCCGCATTCTGCGAAGGAAATGAAATGTTCCAGTGAGTGTTTAGAAAATAGATTAGACTGAATTTCAATATTGCTATTGTAAATGAAACTTATTATAGATAGTTTCAGTAATTCCAAATCCTACCTATCTATTAATCTATGTTTGGCTGAATTTCACGTCTTGGAAATAAATAGACACAATGAGCTACAAAATAGGACTCGAAAATTGTCTCTTTCAATTTCTGCCAGCAAGTTCATATCTTATTTCATTTCTGAAATTAAAGTTAATACGGAGAGTCAATTAGACGAAAATAACAAAATTATTTAATTCTCCTATCTCGATCCTTTCTCATGAGTATGAAGCTAAGTAATGCATCACTTTTTCTGACAATTGCTTCTTTAATGTAGTTTTCAAAAAAATATCTTTCAAATATTTTTAACATGGACAAAATTACCTGAAATTAATGAATAATTTGCAAAGAAACTTATAAGATAACTTTCGAATTCTTACTAATATTAAGTTAAGCTTTGAAAAGAAAAAATAAAATATTTTCTCGAAATGCTAACCTTTAGAATTCGTTAGCAAAGGTTAGTAAATATAATAATAGTTATACAAATATTTCTGCGTTCAGCTCAGGACCCATGTAAGTAGGAAAATAGCAACTTAAAAATCATTCCAAAATGTAAATTGTACAACCATCAGAATTATTTCTGTCTGTCAATGAACTGAACAACTTAAATAGCAAGCTAACTATCAGAGCAACAAAAATATTTTACAGGTGGAAAGCAATTAGATCGTTTAATTATGAGTATTACCTCAAAATAGTTAGCAAAAAAATATTTTATGCTAACATATTCTACTGTTCATTCCAATACCTTCTGTCATATCTGAAAATACATTAATTGATAATAGAATGGTAGATTACAAAAAACATTCTTCATACTATTTCATACTTCCTTTTCTTATCACACACGTATAAGAAAAATTTAGTAAGCTAAATTATTAAAAAAACAATTTGCAATTAATTTGATGCAGATATACAATAATATTGTATATTGGTGTGCTGCTAAAAAATGACTGGAAAAGGATTTATATATCTGTTCTTGTTAAAATAGTATGTACGTATTGATTAATTATTTATAATTAAGTATGTATACAAATATTGTAAATAGAACTTATCGAAGTCATCTTTGAATAAGCTGCACATTGATTACTCAATAGTTTTAAAATTATAATCAGTGTATTTAACCCAACTAGCTAGCAAACCTGTTAGAAACTGTCAAAGCCTAAATTATCTACCAATATCTTAGCTTGCAGATAAATCTAAGGAAAAAAAACTTTTCCATGATCGATGATTGTACTGGATTTCATATTGCGAAAACATTATTGATACAATACTCATTACTAATCATTCGTGTGATCGACGTCTACGAACAAACGAAAGGAAATTAGAGAAATTAGAATATATCATTAATTATGCAGTAATTGGGCACTAGGACTTTTCCTCCTTCGGATCATTCCCCGCCAGAACTATTCCCCGCCGGAATTTTCCCCGCCTGGACTATTCCCTGCCGGACTTTTCTCCGCAGAATAAAATAATAGTATTTTGGGCTATTAAATTATAATTTTGATAAAAATAAACCATATATCATTAGAAGACACATTTTATTAACAGACTTACACAATAATACAGTCTTATTTTTAGCTTTGATTTCCGAATGTGTCGATATTGGTCGTTTTTATTTCAAGACTGTACCTTCGTACATTTGTATATAATAAAAATATGCTACAAAGTTCAAACATTATTGCAATTCTAAGGGTTGCCAAATGTCGCAATTTAGTCTATGCAGCTACGATTAATTCAGTTTATTCCAGCTCTATAGTTATACATTTTGTGAATTCATTATTTTCTTTGTCAGCTATCATAACAAATGATGATCTATTTACTTCTCGTTCAAATATTTACTTTTCCACCACACTAATAAGTTTAATTGTAATTTATTAATTTGATAATTAATATATTACAGAATTTATAACCCTACTATACATTTTTTATTACACTTAATATTGGCCTATTTTTATAGTGTTTTTTCTTTCTATTATGCTTGTTTAATATTTTATACCTTAATGAACTTACAATGGATTAACCATTATTATAAAAAATTTTAAGTTATAGTGTATAAATCCTTAAATCAAGACTTTTCAAGTAGTCAGATTTGAAGAAGATTTGGATATGAAGTCGTACATTTTCTCTATAAATCTCCAATTAACTAATTATCAAAAGAGTAATTACAAAACGGGTTCGGTTCAAAGAGTTGGTAAGTGACAAGTTTCTATGCTACAATATAGAAAAAAAAATTGGTTAGTTGCGACGGCAGACTTTGATTTACAATTTCACGACAATAGATTTATTTGTCAAAACGTTTTTTTTTTCAAAAAGTAATTAAAAAATTTCAATAATAAATTGTCTTCCAGAGCTTAAAATTTAAAAGAAAATTAGGCGGGGAAAAGTCCGGTGGGGAAAAGACCGGCAGGAATAGTCCGGCGGGGAAAAGTCCGGCGGGGAATAGTCCAGCGGGGAAAAGTCCGGTGGGGAATAGTCCGTTTCCCAGTATATGTATCATATTTATAATTTGCCTCATTTTGGGTAATGAAACTCTTTTAAAAACATCTACTTTAGAATCTCTTATATAAAAACTTGAGAAAATAAATTTTTTAATGAAATTCTTTTAGAAATCACTACTTTAGAACCTTTTAATGAAAATACTTTAAAACTAACTTCTTTATAATCACTGAATGGTATAGAATATAATCACAAAGACATATCCATTAGAACTACTTCCCACAATTCCTCCAAAGATGTTAAAAAACTAGTTTTAAATCATATTTAAGCCAGTTAAATATATGAATAGATTGATTTATAGCGAGAAGGCTGGTTGAAGTTTAGTAACTAGCCGGAAAGCCTTTACTTCCAAGATTAGGAGTTGATGATAGGAACCGATTTATTAATTATCAGTACGCTCTCGACCATCAAACCTACAACACCTCATTAGACCGCCAGCCTTCTCCTGAAACGTTTTAAAGAGTTAAAATATTCTAATGTTCCTCTCTAAATTTTTGTGAGGTACTGCAACTTCTAATGACCGCACCAGGTGATGCTTTTTGGAACCACAACTTTATTAAGTCGCTCATCCTAAGGATTGTCGGTCGCACCATGCACTACCTCGAGATTCACTTACCTTACCAAATCGAGGATATGAGAGGCTCTTTGACCATGGGGGAGGATGGGGATGAGAGTGGGGATCGACAACTAACAACAGAAGAGAGTTGATATCAGAGGTGAGGTTAAAGGCTTTCCAGCTTATTTGATCCTTGCTTTCATTTCTCTACTCTGAAAACTGACTAAAACCAAACTAATTAAAACCTTAATTAAAAATTTAAAAATTTATTAAAACATTTTTTCTTAACTTCAACCTTCTTTCTTGCTAATTTATATTATTTCTTTCACCAGTTCAATGCCATTGCATGGATCAGGACAAGGGAGGGGAGACTGAAGGAAGGATTGCGGGGCGAAATAATTTATAAGTGATTAGGGATATTTAAATATTTCTGTATGCTAATTAGGAGTTTGAAATTATATTAGGATTATTCTCCTCGAGTTTCATATCCTTAAACTTCTCAAGGAAGTGTTTTACAGTTATTGACCCTATATCCAAAAAGGAAAAGTATTTAAGGTTAACCTTTTCCATATGGCATCTTCGACGGGATAGAAAATATTTACATAATGACTCTGTCACTTAAAGCTCTTAAAAAGCAGCGAGGTAGTACTCGTTCTGCCGTTACTAGAACTTGTAGTACTGTTGAGGCATCAGCCTTAGATAATCTGGAAGAAATAAATTTTCTTTTCTGTAAATTAAATGAATTGAAATTGACATTGCTAGATTTTGACAAAGGCATTCACTCTTTTCTCCTCGTGGACGATTATGTAAACCAAGAGGAATATGCCGAGGATTGTGAATCGTGTGAAAAATACGCTGATAATATAAACAGAATGCTCTCTAAGTTGAATATTGCCTTGAGTTCAATGGGTACTAGTTCAAACTCTAACTCGAATCAGAGCTCCTCGAAATTGAGGTTGCTAGATGTAGAACTTCCTAAATTTGATGGCAAACCTGAAGAATTTACTAGGTTTAGCGAAAGCTTTGAGGCTATTATGTATAAATTTAATTTGACTCAATTAGAGAAATTTAGCTTCCTAATTAAACAACTTTCAGGTCCTGCTAAGGATATTGTTGATTCAGTACCCAGGAATAATGTTTGTTATGATTCAGCTATGAAATTGTTAACAGATTGTTTCTCTAGCGTTGTTGCTCAGCAATTTTCTGTAATAGAAAGATTACTTAATCTTAAGTTGGCTTCAGATGGTGATTTTCATCATTGGATAGGAGAAGTGAGAATTTTGGTGGATCAAATTAGTAGATTAAATATTAATGATATATTTTCGCTCAGTATTTCATTTGGTCTAGTCTCGGTAAAAGATTTAAACTCCCATTTATTTCTGTTACTAATAAAGCTAAGCCATCTGTTGGTGAAATTCTTGAAAATTGCTTTAGAGTTAAAGAACAATTACAAGAGACTAGCGAACTTTATCCTGAGGAAAATAAATATTCAATGGCCACCAATATATCTCCTTCTCCTCCAATTCGGTACACTTGTCCTCTTTGTGATAGTATGGGATTTTCAGATAATAATCATAAAATTATGGACTGCCCTAAATTTTCATCCCCCATGAGTAAATTGTCAAAGATTAAAGATCTAAATGGGTGCACTAAATGTGGCCTTTTGAATCATAGTATAAAGAATTGTCGATTTAAATTTAAATATAAATGTAAATTTTTCTCACAATGGCATTCACATTTTTTGTGCACTAAAAATGAAGATTGCACCAGGAAATCAACGAAAGATTCTAATAAAGATAAAGACAAAAACAACTCTCATTATAAAAGGGAGTCCAACTGTGTTAATTTTGATGTCATGAACTCTAGCACTGACAGTAGTAATATCCTAATACCCACATTTACTGCTAGGCTTAGAAAACCAGGTAAACAGAATAAATGCGTGGAAACTAGAGCTCTTTACGATCCTGCTTCTCAGGTGACATTTATTACTGAGAGATTGCTTAGAGAGATTGACCATAAAGTTATTAATAAAAATGTCACTATTAAAATCACAGGATTCAATGAATCAAAGATATTTGTCACTAAAATTGTGGATTGCGCTATGAAAGTAAAAAAGGATTGGCGTAAATTCCACGCAGTAGTTGTTCCTGAAATAAAGAGTAAACTCTCATTGCCTAATGTTTCAACAGTTGCACGAGAATTTGAGAGAGAATCCATACCTCTTGCCGATTGTCATTTAACTAAAAACGGTGACACTGGGCTAATTAATTTATTATTGGGGGTGGATTTTACAAATGTTTTGCCTGTTCAATCGTGTATTTTTGGTAGCGATAAGAAGAGTCTAGTTTATCACACCGCACTAGGAATTATGTTGTGTGGTAATCTGGATGTTCTCAGGAACAACTTGTCATGTTTGGAAGCAGTTAAAGGTTTCATAAAGCTTGTGCGCAATGAATGACAAGGCGCATCGGTGTTCTCTGTGCTCACTGAAAAGTTAAATGATGAATCTAGTTCAATAATTTATAATTCATTTAAGCACGATGATGCAGATAATCAGTTCAATTATAGGAACAGCGATGTTGAAATCACTAATTTTGTCTTGAATAGCATTTCGATAGCAGAGGATGGTAGAATAGTTTTGCCTGCTTTGTGGAACGAAAAAACTAAGCATCTTCTTCCAAAGAATTATAATCTTGCTTCTAAAATTTTAAAATCTAACTTAAATAAATTGAATAAAGACGAGGTGAAGCTTAAAATGTATGATGAAGCTATTCAACAGCAAATTAGAGATAAAATACTTGTGCCGGTAAATGGGTCAGGTATACTAAAACGACAAACTAATGTATCCTTTTTACCACACATGGCAGTATTTAAAATGAGCGCAGAGAGCACCAAGTGCAGAGTAGTTCTTTTGTCAGATAGATGTGAAAAGATAAGTGACAGTGCCCTCTCACACAATCAAATATCTCTGCCTGGACCCCAACTAAATGGTAAATTGTCTATTACTTTAACTTTGTATAGATTTAATAAATACCTTGTTATTTGTGATTTAGTTCAAGCTTTTTTGCAATTATATTTAAGGGAACCTGATACAAGCTTCTTGCATTTATTGTGGTATAGAGATGTTCGAAATCGTAATTACGAGGAAATTATTTACAGATATACCAGGGTACCAACGGGTTTAAGATTTAGTCCATTCCTCCTTATGATTTCTCTATATTATATTTTAATCCATTCTCAGACTAGTTCAGAATTTAATTTACTATACCGTATGGTTTATAACTTAGCTTATATGGATAATATTGCCTATTCCTCTGAAATAGAGGAAGAAGTTAAAACTGGTATAGTTAAAATTGTAGAACTGTTTGGTAGGTTTGGATTTGAGCTTCAAAAATTTCATGCTAATTTTGATATTTCTATTAATAATAAAAGCTCTGAAATAGAATCTAACGATACTTGCAATTTATTGGGAGTTGTATGGAATAAATTAAACGACACCTATAATTCCAAATACGTTAAATTGGACCCTGAAGCTTGTACTCGTAGACAGATTTTAAGTGCCATTAATTCTAATTATGACCCCTTGGGAATGTTTCTGCCGGTACTAAATAGAGCTAAACTATTTCTTCATGATCTATCATTAAACGAATGCTTACTTTGGGATACTAAAATTGATGAAGAGAAGCAAAAGATTTGGAGAATTATAGCTAAACAGTTTAATATAAATGCCACTAAGGAAAATGCGGAAATTCCAAGGTATATTGGTTCCTATTCTAATAGTTATAATCTTATAGTTTGTGTAGACGCTAGTAAGGATTTCTATGGAGTAGTTATGTATTTGAACTGTTTAATCACTAATGATGTGCATTTTTTATGTTCTCGTAATAAAATTATTTCAAGGGCATTGTCCTCTAAGTCCATTCCTATATTGGAATTACTAGCTTCTCAATTTGGGGTAGAATGTGTACAAGAGATGAAACGAGAACTGTCTAATGCATTCTGTCCTGTTCAGATAAATGAATTGCACTTATACTCTGATTCCATGATAGCGTTAAATTGGGTGCATTCTAAAGTTGTTAAATTCTCTAAAGTGGAGAAAAAGAATACAATTGTCAATAACAAATTAGACAATATTGTCAAAGATTGTGAATTTTCCCCGATAGTGTTTCATCATATAGACGGCTGTTCAAATCCAGCAGATAAAGTTACCCGCTGTGTTTCTGCTAACCTATTAAGGCACACTAACTTTCTAACTGGGAATAAATTTGAAAATTCAGAAGAGATATTTAAATTCACTGTACCTAATATTCACAGTGAATCTAGTGAGCACTTATGCATGACAGTTGGCGTTTTTATCTCTCCACTTGTAGACGTTACGAAGTATTCTTCCTTTAAAAGGTTATGCAAGGTTGTGCATTTCGTTCGTTTATATGTCTGTAAATTGAAGAGCAGGGTTAATAAGAGAAACTCAAAATTGTGCATTTCAGATGAAATTTGTAGCTATTCAGATTCTGTTAAGTTTGTAATAAGTGAGGTCCAAAGGAATGAGTTTCCCAACGTTTATAATTATTTTGATGATCCTGATGTTGCGGAACCACAAATAGTCAATCAATTAAATTTGTGTATCGACAGTGATGGCATAATTAGAGTAAGAGGTAAAATGGAGAAATTGAACGCTACTTTCGATCGTAAATATCCTATATTATTGTGTAAACATTCTTCTCTGTTGTTCGGAATTATTAATGATTGACATTTACAATTAAAACACGGAGGTATTTTCAAGGTTTTGAACGCATTGCGAAAAGAGTTTTATATTCCTCAAGCTTACAGTACAGTCAAGCGTATATTAAAAAACTGTATCATTTGCAAAAAGTTTAACGGGCGCACTATAAAACTTAATCAAAATAGCTATAAGCCTTTTCGTATAAATCCTTCTCAAAGACCTTTCATGGATGTGGCATTAGATCATATTGGTCCATTTACCATTAAAGACTCTTGTAATAACCTTGTTAAGGTATATTTACTGATTATAACATGCATGTATACTCGTGCTGTAAATTTGATTGTTTGTCATTTCGTAAATAATAAATCATTTTTGCAGGCTATTCAGACTCACGTCAATGAATATGGTATTTTCCAAGCTGTTTTGAGCGACAATGGTAGTCCCATTGTTAGTTCAATAAAACAAATTGGTGATCATTTCTTATCAGTAGATGTTAAAAATTTCTTGAAGGAAAATAATGTAAAAATGTTAGAATTTTTACCGTACCCTTCTGGGGCTAGTTTCTTGGGAGGGGTGGTAGAGAGTCTTGTCAAACAGGTTAAACAATTAATCTATAGTTCTATCGGGCGTAAAATTCTAATGTTAGATGAGTTTTATTTACTTGCCTCTGAGTGTAAAATGTTGATTAATAAGCGTCCCATTGCATACAAGCAATGCTTAACTGATACTGTAAATGACCAGTCTGTTGACGTGATAACTCCAGAGTTACTCTTGAGAGGTTACGATGTACCATCTTTGTCTTTAATTCCGCAGGTAAATGAAAACTCAGATGACCCCGACTATGAAGTAACGTTAAATCCGAACCGTGAAAAGTTATTCAAATCTTTCTATAATCTGAGAGAAGTAAAACATGAGTTAAACCGTATTTACTATGAAGAATTTATTGAAAACTTGAGATTGCAAAGTACGAATAAACTTTACAAATATAACCAAAAGAATCCTACTTATTTGGACATCGGTGATTTGGTTTTAATTAGACAGGACTTTCTAAAACCTTACTTCCACCCTATGGGGGTAGTCGTCGATCTAATCAAAAATAGCTTGGATGAAGTAGTGAGCGTGACTGTACGTAAAGCTAATAAAGAGATCGTAACTAGGCATGTAACTGATATTGTACTGTTAGAAAAAGTTAATACTGCTCTTAATGAAACTACTGGAAAGTGTACTGCTACTAGGACTAAATCGCAGCGTAAAGCTGCTCTAGCATGCAAATCTAAATTGAAAAAGATTGACTATTAATTTACGGAGTCTCCGTATTTTAATCTATGAATTGTAAATATGTTGTATATTCCTATTAAATTTATTTAGTAGTTTAGCATATTGCTAATATTTTGATATTTTAAATTTGTTGTGTTAATGTGTTTCATTTATTAGTAGTTTAGTATATTGTTAATGGTTTGTACATTTGTTGTGTTACTTTGTTCCATATAGTAGTTTAGTGTATTTTTAACTAAATAGCTGTTCCTCTATAGTTTATTATTCTTTTAATCTGAATATTGTCTTGAAATTTGACAAATTTCAGCGGCGCCCCCCAGTGTTAAAAAACTAGTTTTAAATCATATTTAAGCCAGTTAAATATATGAATAGATTGATTTATAGCGAGAAGGCTGGTTGAAGTTTAGTAACTAGCGGGAAAGCCTTTACTTCTAAGATTAGGAGTTAATGATAGGAACCGATTTATTAATTATCAGTACGCTCTCGACCATCAAACCTACAACACCTCATTAGACCGCCAGCCTTCTCCTGAAACGTTTTAAAGAGTTAAAATATTCTAATGTTCCTCTCTAAATTTTTGTGAGGTACTGCAACTTCTAATGACCGCACCAGGTGATGCTTTTTGGAACCACAACTTTATTAAGTCGCTCATCCTAAGGATTGTCGGTCGCACCATGCACTACCTCGAGATTCACTTACCTTACCAAATCGAGGATATGAGAGGCTAGGTTTCCTCTTTGACCATGGGGGAGGATGGGGATGAGAGTGGGGATCGACAACTAACAACAGAAGAGAGTTGATATCAGAGGTGAGGTTAAAGGCTTTCCAGCTTATTTGATCCTTGCTTTCATTTCTCTACTCTGAAAACTGACTAAAACCAAACTAATTAAAACCTTAATTAAAAATTTAAAAATTTATTAAAACGTTTTTTCTTAACTTCAACCTTCTTTCTTGCTAATTTATATTATTTCTTTCACCAGTTCAATGCCATTGCATGGATCAGGACATGGGAGGGGAGACTGAAGGAAGGATTGCGGGGCGAAATAATTTATAAGTGATTAGGGATATTTAAATATTTCTGTATGCTAATTAGGAGTTTGAAATTATATTAGGATTATTATCCTCGAGTTTCATATCCTTAAACTTCTCAAGGAAGTGTTTTACAGTTATTGACCCTATATCCAAAAAGGAAAAGTATTTAAGGTTAACCTTTTCCATAAAAGATGGATACAATAAAAATGTTACTTCTTTTGACGTGGCAGAAGATTACAATAGTGTCTCCAATGTGGTGAACATAACTCTACCCTTAGTGTCACCCAATAGCGGTAGTACATCTCCTCAGAATTACATCTCACTGCCAGATCCTTTGGTGTCCAAAAAGGTGGTCATCGAGCTGCAGCCACGGTTCTCTAATCTCAACACCAATTTGTCAGTGTCGAATAAAGTATCTATCCCCCTGCCCCCGCTTTCGGGCAAATGAAATGAAAGTTACAACAAATGGCGACAAGAAACTCAACAGGAAGTACATCAGACTCCCTAAGAATGTTTTTTCCTCCCACAGATTTAGACTCTTTCCCTGGTGATTGTGTGGACGGGGACTCGTGTAAATAGTGTACAAATGTACAAAGAATATCTATAAATTACTATACTCTAAATGTTAAGTAATCATTTGTTAGTAAAAGCACTAATTCATACAATGTAAATATATCTGTGAGCGGAAAATTGCCACTTGTAAAAGTACCACTGTGGGAATATTGCCACTGGGAAAATTGCCACTATGGGAATATTGCCCCCCGGAAAATTGACACTGAGGAAAGTTGCCACTGTATTTATAGATTCATACTGAATTTTTTTTTCGAAAATAACAAAATTCATAGGTACTGAATTTAATAGTGATTATAATTAAACATAATTAATATTTTTTGCAACGAGTACATCTCATTTTTACAAGTTATACGATCTGATTCGATTCTTCCGTCGGTGGGTGGGAGTGTGCTGATACGCAATTAATTCTAAACTTTATATAATATTATTTTTTGTTATTGTACAGGGTGGGGCGTAAGTTTGGAAGCAAATGAAAGTGCATATTATAATCCAACGAAAAATATATTTAATAATTTACAGTTATGTATTATTACATAAGGGTTTTAAGAATTCAAAAATCATAAATTTATTCAAAATTTTCCCCCTTGTTTTTAATAACAGCCTCAAATCTCCTCCCAACTCCTCCTATACTGCGGCACGCAACTGTTCTTGTGAAATTTCCTTCCAAGATCTCTGGAGCGAACGCTTTAAATCATCCACACTGCGATGGAATTTACCACAGGCCTTTGATTCAAGAATGGACCATACCGAAAAGTCCATAGGATTAACATCTGGGGAGCAGGGAGGCCACATTTCTTTGGACCAAAACCGTGGAAGAGGGTCATGGCACCAGTTTTGAGTGACATTTGCAGTATGTGAAGTCGCACCGTCTTGCTGAAATGTTCATAGAGTGTCATTACCGAAGTGATCCTTAGCTGACTCCAACATTGGCGTCAAAATATTCTCAATATAACATTTAGCATTGATTTTGGCGCCTTGTTCCACAAAAATTAAAGGAGATCTCCAAGTTTCTGAAACGGCGGCCCAGACCATTACTGAAGCAGGTTTCATGGTTCTGTGGACAGTTTTTTGGTTGTATGAGATGTCTTTTGCACTTTTAACAATTATTCTGTCATTCCTCCGGTTGTGAGCCATTTCCACTGTGAATTTTTTTTCGTCAGACCAAACAATTTCACCAGCCGTGCCAGACTTCAATTCTCTCAGAAGTGCTTTGCTTCTCTCCAATCTCTTTTTCTTTACAGTTTCTGACAGAGTCCATCTCTTTTGGAGGGTGAAAGAGGACATCTTTGGGTCTTCTTTGACAACTCTTCTCATTGTTCTGGGACTCACATTAGCTGTTTTGGCTAACAATCGTATTGACCTTTTCAGGTTCCTCCTGATCTTCTCTCGGGCACATTTTATCAGTTGTTTGGTGCTTTGTGAGCGTGGTCTACCACTTCTTGGACGATCAGTCAAGTCTCCTCTCTCATTAAAACGCTTCACACACTTCCAAACAGTCGATCTCGCTATTGAGAGAGTCTTTGAAATGATGGAATCTGACTTCCCGGCACGGTGTAGAGCAATAATGGCTTCTCTTTTGTCTGACATTTTTGAATTGACTAAATTTTTGTAAGAAATAACACTGCCACGTCATAGTGTAGTGTCTCTACTATAGTTCAAACCCTATCACCTACTTAGGAACTTATTTTTAAGAATTATATTAATGTTTGAAAAATTGCTTCCAAACTTACGCCCTACCCTGTATATATTGTATTTCTTATTATTACATTTAATAAAATAGGTAAATGAAATTTCCTGTTTTCTCAGTCAATAAATTTTAGTCGATAAATTTTAATGTTGATTTTCGACCAGCAACTAAATTCTATAATAAATGAAACATCTTCTATCGACAAGAGAACAGTAGAACTTGTATATCATGAGATACAACTAGTTCACTATACAAGATTGAAGGGAGAACTGGTTATTTTATATAAAGGCACACTACACAAAAATATTTTCTTTCAAAAAATTTATTTATTTTAAACTAAATAGGATAGTTAAAATCGTGATAGTTATCTGTAGAGAAGTTCGCCAAAGAGAAGTTGTACAGGTAGAGCTTCTTTATAATGAACAATAAATTGTCTGAAATTTATTGAAATTCCGCTCTTTTTGTGTCTTCGATCACCCTGGAAGGACCAGAGTGCCTGATAAGCTTGTTTTGGAGGAATTACATTTTTTTACTATTAAATATCGACTTGAGTTGCTGGAAATCCAGAATTTTTATGGTTTAAGACCAATTTTTCTTCAATGAAAGTAACGCAACATATTAAGTATTTTTCTAGTTTTATAACATTTTCTTTTTCACATTTTAATTTGCACCTAGATATAGCTAATATTCTTATAAGTGATGTTTCTAGTGTGATGAAAAATTACAGCAATTGTACTTCACCCGGGCTCCACAGGCCCACTTTATCAAAAATGATCTAAAACAAAATGGGACAAATTATTTTGCATTAGTAAGTTTCAACAACTTGAGTCAATTGATCAATATTCCTAACCGGACCACCGGCCCTCTGAGGCCCGCTGGTCGTTCCAAGGTTAAATTATGATGAAACAATAAAATTTATTCATACCATCTATATAATAATAAATGTGATATATTAATTTTGTATATTTATGCACACTTTCATCCATAATAACCAAATAGTCCTGATCTTAAATAAAACATAAGCTTTTCCTCTTAATTAAAATATATTCTATATACATATATGTAAAAAATTTAAATTGTAGATAAAAATCAAATTAAGATAATAAATAACCCATAAAATCAAATTATTGTATCATTAATATTAATTAAAACATCATGAATTATTTATTATAAACAGTCATAAGAATTTTTAATTTACCTAAATTATTGTTTTTTCATAATTAATTTCTCTTTCCATTAATTTCATGATTCATTTCTTGACATGAGATGCTTTCACATGAATAAGAAATAATTGTCTTTTAGCAATTTCCAAAATTCAGAATACTATTTCCCATCGAAACCCTTCTCAGTAGATTTAATATTGAGTCAAAAAACCGGCAACTATTTTTGTTCGGGTTTTCTGGCCTCATTTCGAATTCCAGTGGCTACAGCAGTCGAATAGAGGTGGTAGGAGACTAATTTCTCACTACACTGTACTGATTAAAATCACTTGTGTAGTGATAAAGAAAGTTATTCTTGTTGAGGAAGTGCAGGACAATTGGAAAGATGGTCTATTTTACGTTTGTGAGTAAAGGGTATATCGACAAATGGATCCTTTACTTACAGACCAACACAATGAAATTAAGCGTTGTGATGGGCCCAAATGTTGTTAGATCCTTTACTTAATATAACTGATAAAGTTCTTTAAAGAATACTCATTTCATTTCCCCTTTGCTTGTCGCTAACCGTGAGGGGTCTTTGTACTTCACTACTATCGATTCACCACATCTAATGAGCTCTGACTTTAGATAACTATTCACAATTACAATCAATGGAATTAATTCTCTGTTGCAAACTGAAGATTCAAATTCACTCCTTCACTTGTCTTTGAGACATGTCATAGTTTGTTTCTCAGACATTATTCAAATTAAATTGCCATGAACTTCTATCCCAGTACACGGATAATCCGCCTGTGATCCACTGAATCAATCATTGGCCTCAATATATACAAATGCGGTCTGTTTGGTCCTCTTGAATCTAACCCACGCAACATAACACTGAATGGAAACGGATAATAAGTGAGACAAATACTTTGGAAGAAAAGAACAAAATATATGAAAGAAAAATACTTAGGGGGGAGAGGATGCAGATGAAAGGAAATTTAATTGTAAATAATTGAATAATTTTTTTTAATTGTAATTAAGATATAAATCTGTTCTTTGTAGTTTGATGAATTATTTTCTGTAACATTGATTTATCATTTTAATGGGAAAGAACTCAATCTTACTTGAAATGCAGAAAATTGGTTTATTACTAATTGATACCGGGATAGCAAGAATATGTTATAATTAGGTTAAATTATAGTGGGTTAACAACGTTAAGACATAGAGTTTATTTAAAGAGTAATATGTTTTACAGTTAGAAGTATATTAGAGAGATGAGTGAAGCACATCTCTCATTGAGTAATGTAAAAGACAGACTGTCTTAAGAATTGACATACGATGGTATTTAAGACGCACCGGAACTGTGATCGGACTTTAACCCTTAAGTCCGTTTCTCATAAAAGTAATACATTGTTATTTAAACAATAGGTAATTAATATAGCTCAGCTAATCTAACAGGAAGTTAACATTAAACATATATAAGAGTGTGTAATACATTTAAACTAAAATTCCAACACTCCTCCTCACACGACATTATATATTTTTCATGCCTATTAATTCAACTAATTTAGTAAATCTATCAGTAGTCAGAGGTTTAGTAAATATGTCAGCAAGCATAATTTCACTGGGGCAATAAACAAGTTTAATTATGTTTGAAGCAACAAGATCTCTAATGTAATGAAATTTAATATCAATGTGTTTCGATCTAGGATGATTTTTAGCATTTTTAGCAATACAAATTGCTGACTGATTATCCTCAAACAAAACGATAGGATTCTTATTAGGTACTTTAAGATCTAATAGTAATTTATTCAGAAATACAGCTTCTTGGGAGGCACCAGAGAGGGAAACATATTCAGCTTCAGCCGTTGATAAAGCAACACATGACTGTTTCACAGAGCGCCAAGAAATAATGGAATTATTTAACAGAAAGCATTGGCCAGAAGTACTTTTCCTATCAACTCTGTTACCTGCCCAGTCGGCATCAGAATAACCTATCAAATCAGAATCTTCATTACCATATGTAATGCCAAGATCAGGTGTGCCCTTTAGATATCTAAATATTCTCTTAATTGCAGACCAGTGCTTAGTGTTTGGATTGGAACAAAATTTAGAGACATTTCCAACTGCATAAGTTATGTCAGGCCTAGTTTTAGTAGATCGATAAAGTAAAGCACCTACAGCTGACTGATATTTAGTTTTATCTACTAGTTCACAATCATCAGTAGTTGGTTCCAAATGAGAATTAACATCAGCAGGATTGGATACTGGTTTACAATTATTGAATTCAAATATATCTAATAACTCGTTGACAAATGAAGATTGATTTAATGATATTTTATTTTTCGTCTTGTACGACTTTTATGCCTAAGACAATAGGATAATTTTCCTAAGTCTTTCATCTCAAATTTAGCACTTAAATCAGTCTTGATTTTAGTCAGGTCATCATAGTTCTTACATGCTACAATAATATCATCTACATACACAGAAATGAAGCATGGTGAGTCATTGATTACTTTAACATAAATACATGAGTCACAAGATGACTGAATAAATCCTAAGGATTTAAGATATGCATCCAAAGAATCATTCCAACATTTGGGTGATTGTTTTAAACCATACATAGATTTGTTTAGTTTGCACACTAAATCTTCTTTTCCTGGTAGAACATAGCCTGGAGGCTGTCTAATATAAACGTTTTCTTTGATCCCCATTTAAAAAAGCAGAATTGACATCCAAGTGATGTACAAATAATTCAAATCTAACTACAGGAGCAAAAATTTCATCATAGTCGATTCCAGGTCTCTGTAAGAAACCCTGAGCGACTAATCTAGCTTTACATGAAGCCACTCTACCATCAGATCCCTTTTTCTTTTTAAACACCCATTTAGATTTAAAGATGTTTAAGTCTGAGGTAGGTTTTACGAGTTCAAAAACTTTATGTTTCTCAAAAGCATTTAATTCCCTCTCCATGGCAAGTTTCCATTTAGAGGATTCAGAACCGCTATTAAGAGCCTCAGATACCGACCTAGGTTCGATATTGATATTCCCATTGACTAATAAACCCTCCTCCTCAAACTGATCAAGGCTATAATCCCAACTACCGTATCTAACAGGAGCTCGACGCGTTCTAGATGATCGTCTATTTTCCAGTTCAGGAAGATCCTCATCTGGTATGATAGCTGGTACAGTTGCGCCTCAGGTGCAACTGGAGGATTATTGTCGGGAGTTTGAATCTCAGGCCCTGCAGGTTCTGAATCTTCTGAAGGGAACACCAGTGGAGAGGTAGGGGTCTCAATCAGTTGAGGGGTCTCAATCTTAGATAAAACTGATTCATCAAAGGTTACATTCCTGGAAAAGAAGATTCTTTTAGATTCAACATCATACATCTTATACCCTTTAGTAACAGTGCCATAACCGAGAAACAGGCATTTGGTAGCTTTATTTTCTAATTTTGATCGTTCATCTCGAGAAATGTGAGCATAAGCAGTGCATCCAAAAATTTTTACATGCTTTATATTTGGTTTTCTAAGATTTAATTCTTCATATGGAGTTTTATTAACTAAAAATGAATTAATGCATCTATTATTAAGGTAATTTGCAGTATATAGTGCTTCACCCCAGAATTCCTTATCAATTCCTGAATCAGATAACATACATCTAACTTTTTCCATAATAGTTCTATTAAATCTTTCAGCTAACCCATTTTGTTCAAGAGTTTTAGGAATAGATTTCTGGTGAATTATACCTTCATTCGTAAATATGATTCAAACTTATTTGAGGTATATTCTCCTCCATTATCTGACTGCAAGGTTTTAATTTTCCTTTCGTAAATATTTTCAACCATTGCTTTCCATTCCAAAATCTTCTGAAACACATCACTCTTATGGGCAATAACATATATCCAGGAGTATCGAGTAGCATGATCAATAAAGGTCAGAAAATATGAATTATTACCCCTGGAAGTGGGAGTAATTTTCCCACAGACATCTGTGTGGATTAAATCAAGAGGTTTACAATTTTTCTTAATGCTTGTAGAAAATGGTATTTTATGCATTTTCCCATTACAGCAGTGTTCACACACACCTTCTATAGCCTTTAATTTACTATCCAGACCATTAACTGATTTAGTTCGGATCATTTTAGTCAAGTTGTCGTTACCTATATGACCAAGCCTTCTATGCCATAGAAGGTTTACTTTATTTTGATCAACCGTTACAGCAGCTTTATGAACTAAAGTATTTAGATAATAGAGTTGACCAACACAGTGAGCCACAGCATTAACTCTTTATTTTCGTTCAATATTTTACATTTATCATTTTCAAAAATAATAGATTTATTATTATTTGTCATTTTTGACACTGATAGTAGATTAAAAGCTAGATTTGGCACATATAATACATCATTTATTGTACATTTTCTACTTCCACCACCTGGTATATTCACAATAACAGAAACATTTCCTAGTGAAATAGCTTGCAAAACAGCTCCATTGCCTACTCGAACATTGATAGGTTTGGTAATGTTTGCAAAATCTCTACATAAATTTTTATCACCATTCATGTGTGATGAAGAGCCCGAATCTATTATCCAAATATTACTGTCGTCATATTTGTTACAAAGAGCGCTATCATTAGCATACATTGTGTGATTAAGTTCTATATGACTTACGTTTACATCATTAGGCTGATTTTGAGTTCTGTTAGTTTGAGAATACCGTTTAAATCTTCAAGTGACCTATTTTCTTACAAAAGTGACACTTAATTGACTGTTTATTTACTGCTGCATCAATCTGTGTATTTGATAATGCCAAACCATCATTGGATTTAATACTCAACTTTTCAGTTTCTCTCCGGAGTGTGTCAGCTACGGTATTCCAGTTAGGAATGTTTGACTGTGCTTCAAGTGCAGTAACTAACACTTCAAACTGCTCTGGTAAGGATGATAGTAGACAAATAACTTTATCCTCTTCACTGACCGCTTGATTCAACAAGGCCAGCTCTTGAAAAGCTTCAGTTAGTTCTTTCAAATGGGAGTTGAGTAGTTCGGGAGATTTCAATTTTAAGTTGTAGAGTTTCTTCTTCAGACGAAATTTGTTCGCCCACGTGTTTTTCTGAAACGTTTCTTGAAGGGTGGTCCAGACAACGCGTGGATCCGTGGGTTGTCCAACTATGTACAATTGATCCTGTGAAATAGATAGTACTATATCTGCCAGAGCTTTATTCTTCTTAGTTTCATAGGCATCCTTAACCTCAGTTGAAGAGGAATCTGGTGGAACTGGTTTAGATCCATCAGCTATACCCATCAGTTTCTCTCTTAAGAGATACATCTTCATTTGTACGCTCCATGTAGGGTAATTATTTCCGTCTAGGGGAACAATCCCAGGTAACTTATTTGAAGACATGTTTTCAAGTATTTATTGTCATTCAATACTTAACAAACATAAACAAACAAAGCAGTTAAATTGATTTACTGTTTAACTGAATTGATATATAATCAGGAAAAATTATTCTAATTCATAAGAATAACTTCACAGAATATAATTATTAATATTCAAATTGGAACAGCAACACAAGTCTTAGTTCGCAAGAACCTTTTGTTGAAAGACTGTTTACCAAAGGATAAGGTCACAGATTTAAAGGTAATTTGTGACCTTCTCTTGACACCTCTTCCGCAAAGAATAATGAATAATTATACGAGACAAACAAGTACAGACCAAGATATCAGTCAATCTTATTGACCAATAGCGCATTAGCAAGATATGCTCACACAAACGTTCGTGCGTATATGTGTCATTTAGTTTAACACTTTTTCACTGTACTTATTGTCACTTGATTACTCAAATATATATTTCTAAGTGTTTTTAAACATAATTTGATTTATAAACTCTTATCGTTCTGGGCCCATAACCTGTTATAATTAGGTTAAATTATAGTGGGTTAACAACGTTAAGACATAGAGTTTATTTAAAGAGTAATATGTTTTACAGTTAGAAGTATATTAGAGAGATGAGTGAAGCACATCTCTCACTTAGTAATGTAAAAGACAGACTGTCTTAAGAATTGACATACGATGGTATTTAAGACGCACCGGAACTGTGATCGGACTTTAACCCTTAAGTCCGTTTCTCATAAAAGTAATACATTGTTATTTAAACAATAGGTAATTAATATACCTCAGCTAATCTAACAGGAATTTAACATTAAACATATATAAGAGTGTGTAATACATTTAAACTAAAATTCCAACAGAATAATCCGCCCCATTGAATTATTTTAATGCGTAGAAGAAGATTATAGTTCGACAGATTGTACATATATTACAATAAGGACTAGTCTATGTATGATTGGCATAACTTAATCTACCAAATTTGGTTGGAAATTATATATGAAGGTGAAAATTTTAATTATTTTCATATGAATAACCATACAATTAGAAATAAGTTGTCATACGCTGATTGTTAATTAAAATGGCTGTAAGTCACATACTCAGTTTGTCATTATTGGATTTGCTCTTGGCAATATCCTTTTCAATTACCGATGATTGTTGCTTTGAGTAATAAGAAGGATTACAAATATATTTAGCAATCAATATCTCAAAGACGAGAATTATGAGTTTTAATCTCCCCCGATATTGATTATAAGAAATCAATTACGAAACTAGTAAATACTCGATGATTATAATAGTTTGGGTGGGAAGGGAGAGGAAGGGAGTGATCAGGAACATAGGATTGCAGAGGAAGAAAGGAAAATTGACGAGGCTCTAACTTTTTCTCTGCGGATATCACCAGACATTTGAACTGCTTATTTCCCACAGAGGATGAGTTGGAATGTCAAAATTTGCTGAATGATTTGATCTTTATATTCACCTCGAACAAAATTTTTTTTCTGAAATTTATTAACGATGCAGTGGAAACAATGCTTCGGAACTTCTGAAGAACCAAAATACTTGTGAATGGTGTGCTGATGATGAAAGGATAGAAATATTAGATCAAAGGCATGAAAAGAGAAATGAGGAGAATGATGATTACAAAAAATAGTGATAATATTATATACTAGTATTATTTATAATGATATTATTTTAGTCAGGTTGTAAGTAAATGAAGATCTGTTTGAAAAAAATCTGTATGGATAATTTTGGGAGTGATGATGTACGTTATTTAACTTGGTGAAGATAGGAAATGTACAATTGTACATCACTTAAAAGTATCTATACTGTTTGTGGTGGTTTTGCAAGACATGAATGAGAGAGATGAGTAAATGAGATGTTTGAGAGAGTCGTCGTGAATCATTAAATTGATGGCTGGGGTTCATGATAAGTTTGGAAATTAGTTATAAACATTTTTTTATGATAATGAAGTTAAAGATGTGCTGAATAGATGCTAACTGATGAAGAAGGAAGAATATAAATGTGTTGATGGCTGAATTAAAAAAGATATCAGAAGAAAATGCGAAAAGAAGAATAGACAGAGGACGAAATATTATAGAAATGGGTCTAAATATATATTTGAGGAACATTTTAAGTGATAACTATATACAAAGTTGAGGATGAATGTTGGACTAAGAAAAGTGAACACTGTAATTTATTCATAGTATTAGTGGATCTTTCCCATTTGACGACCCCCACAAAATTCAATTTAAATTTTTTTATATATGTAGTTTTGTCAATAGAAACCGGAAAACATAACCGTTTTTTTGTAGAAACTAATACTTTTAGAGATATGAGGGTTTAAAGTTATTTATTTCCCATGTATTACTGAAGGATTGAGAACTTTCAAAAAACTCGTGTTTCCATTAAAATTACTCAAATATTATAGATTTTTTACATGAAACTGTAATGTAGTTTGTTGCATCCGGTAGTTTGCTGTACTGCACACTTCATGATTGTTTATTGACTTGGCAGGGAGGCTCGTGGGGCGGCACGCCCCCTGAAATACATATATCGAATATTTCCAGTTTCTGTGATATTTTTTCATTCATTACTGATATACGTGTAATTGGGGGCGTGCCGCCCCCCATACTCCCCTGCCAGGTTATTATTAAATCATAAAATGGGCACTACATTAAACTAGCAAATACAACAAACTACATTACGGCTATCTTTGACGAAAATTGGCCAAAAAGCGTGAAAACACCGAGTTTTTTCAAAGTTTTCAATCCTTCAGAATGCATAGGGAATATATAACTTCCCACCCTCATATCTCGAAAAGTATTAGTTTCTATAAAAACAGTTTTGAATTTTTGATTGAATGGACAAAAGTACATAAGAAAAAAATAATGTTAATTAAATTTAAATGGGAAAGATCTGTATAAGTTAGATGAGAGGAAATTCAAAGAAGTTTTTAGAAAATTTTGAAACGAAAGTGAGTTATTAGGTACATAGGGAAAGAGAAAGAGCAGTATATGATATTATTTGGAAATTCATTGAAAACTTGAAGTGAAACCATGAGGATGGATGAGGGATAATGTTTTTGAAAGATGGTTTCAGCCACAATAATAAATATGTTAAAGAAAGAGATATGAATTCATGTTCGTGATTAACGTAATTTATTGATTGGGTTTGTGGAACAGATCATTATTATAAGTATAAATAGGGTAAAAAACCTGTCAAACATTCTGAGAATTTTCTTGGTTATATCATCTGCCTATCACTTATATCCCAACTAGAAGATATATGTAGATGCATACTGGATAATCAAGAGGATTTTACAAATCAGAGATTGTTGTCAATGTAATACCAAATTTGGCATGTATGCATTGCCTGGGTGAATATATGATTCATTTTTAGACGCGAATAAATGCACCAACTCTATTGTGTGAATTAGCATATAATTAAGTGCTACTTTGTTAGATTTGCTTTTGCCCGATGCCCCGATATAAAAACGAGTATTCTAGCTCGAATTGTGGGAAGTGGAATAATTGATTTAGGTAGTTGACTCTCCATAGATGCAGTAAATTCGTTCCATTATGTTTTCTAATTGTATTATTTGGCAATGTCTTATAATTATTTCAGGCTCAACTTGTTGGGTTTGTATGCTGAAAGCTTTGTGTACGGCCTTAAATGAGTCGTTATGTGCGATGTATGTATTGAGTTCTCTTGTAAATTTATTGTCTTGCAGACTGTTTCTATGTGTGGTTAGACAGATCAGATGAAATGCGTTGAATCCTCCACAATTATATGGGAGCACGACAAAAGCCCACACGTCAAAATCCCACACGACAAAATCCTTAGCGTCAAAAGCCCAGGCGACAAAAGCCCACACCGTTAAAAGCCCACACTGACAAAAGCTCACACCGCCGAAAACAAAATTAGTATTCTTGCAATATAAATAATCCATATATATATATGTAAAGTTGGAACGAAGGGAGATAATAATTTAACAGTTTTCTTTCTACGAAATCATTGTAAAATTGTATTATTCACTAAACTTATAGACACTGTTATCGCATAATTTAATTTTATAACACTTTAATTTATGTACTAAATATTTAGTATATATTGGAACATTTAGTCAGACGGCAGGTATCCAGCAGGGTACTAGTACAAAATTCCTACGGACAAAATGCCTAATGAACAAAATATATGAATATTGAAAATAGAAATTGTAAAATAATGACGTAAAAGAATGTTGCAAAGTAAATAAAAGAATTAACTACATATTTAAATAAAAATGCCGAATAGAAAACATTGAAGTAATATTTGTAATGGAATGATTATTGGTAAATAAAGAACAGAATACATTATATTGTAATAAACCTTATCATTGAACGTTCAAATAATATTTTTATAAATTTATTTAAAACATAAGAAAAAATATATACTACGTTTCACTTACATCTCATAAAGTATATTGTATATTTTTCCAGTGGAAACAAATATCGGCGGCGTTTTTTTATAACCAGAGTATAGTTAATTGCATGTCAGTACTAACTTATATAAACATTGTAATCACTTAACTTGCTTTAGAATTTCAAAATCAACTATAAACATCAGGATAGATTGAAGATGATTATAGCTAACTAAAAGAATACACATTACACAATATTATAAAAATGAAAATAGAATAAGATGATTATAAATGTCTTTTAAAAAAATAGATATAGAAGAAGATTATTATAGATGTTTTAAAAAAATAAAAAATAGAGGATGATTATAGATCCAATAAAAATAAACAAAATGTAGGATGGTTAATTTTTGAGACCGATTTGGTAAATTAAACAAACACTTTAGTGATAAATCACAAACACAGTGATATAAAATAAGAGGATGATCACACTAAGCACGCGGAGTTACAAATGTTCATATTCAATGTTAAAGTGATTTAATAAACTCTCACTGAGACGAAACTCCTTATATCCACTTAGTCTCACTTATTTTAAATCTTTTTCCACAATTTCCATTTGTAAAATAAGTTTAAATGCATTTTAGGCATTTTGTCCTTTAGGCATTTTGTCCTTTAGGCATTTTGTCTGTTAGGCATTTTGTCCATTTGGCATTTTGTCCGTAGGCATTTTGTCCGTAGGGATTTTGTCTGTAGGCATTCTGTCCGCGCACGATCCAGCAGATGTCTTGTTCATTTTTCATGTAGGATTACTGATAGAAAAGTCAAACATCAGCCTTTGTAGACTTGCTAGCTATAGTCTTACATTCTATAGCCAAGTAATTCGTATTTACTTTATTTGGCTACAATTATGTATACCCCTTATACATAATACATGTTAATTAGTCAATTAGTATGTTTGTTGATGTTGTTAGAAATTGAACGATATAAACGAATATTATATATTTATATAATATTAGACTGTATGTTCAACTCTAACTATATATCCTATATGAATATATTATTATTATATATTGAACATTATATTATATTATATTATATTAAATATATTATTATATGTATTGAACATTATATTATACTATATTATATTATACTATTGAATATTATACTTATATTATATTAACATATGTGCATTCTGAGACTATGTGTACGAGTCGATTAACTTTTACCTAAATTCTATATAAGGATTAACTTACAATATCTGAATAGTATCTTGATTGCAAATGTTATAAGAAGGTGAATAAATTAGGATTTGAACTATCATTACCTATCATAAAAGTTGGCTATGCAAAATTATCTATCTGTTCTGTCGGAGAGGGGATATAACTCACTAACTTTATTAGTTAAAAGATCACGGAGGCTACATAAAAGTTCCCCAAAATATAAATTGGAAACTGTAACCAAGGACTTTAAAATCCAACAAAAACTTGTAGCATAGTGGATTTACGCTCCATTCTATTCTCTGAAAACCCAGTATAAAAGACTGTGGATTCCAAAGAACCCCGTTCTTATCGTAACTGAGTCTCTTCGCTGTGCATCTAGCACTATTCCTTTCCGTCCGTTCCGAATCCTCTTATCCGTAATCGGTATATATTGTGCATAGAACATAGTATGTTTTTAAACTGTGCGTGAACTAAATCTGTATCTTATAATCCTGTACTTAATATTTTTGCAAATAGTAATCCTAGAGATAATATAGAGTTGTTTCATTTTCCCTGATTTATCTAGGGAATTTAATTAAACTCGTTGAATTAAGGCTAGGTCAGCAAACACACTGACAATCAATCTAGTTTTAAAAGATGTCTTGAATACAGAGTATATTCTAATTAGTCTAATTTGTTACGTTGCAATTGTTTGACAGAGAAATATCTTGATACAATTGATAAGCTTTCGTCAGTGTGGGCTTTTGTATGTGTGGTTTTTTGTCGATGTGGGTTTTTGTCGATGAGTGCTTTTAACTGTGTGGGCTTTTGTCGGTGTGGGATTTTGTCGGTGTGGGATTTTGTCGTGTTGGCTTTTGTCACCCTTTCCAATTATATTGTCATAGATAATGCTGAAGTGTTAGTAAATGTGGTGTATATTAATGGTTTGATTGAGTGGAGAGGGATGAATACGTTTTCTAATGTTATATGTGAATTTGTGTTCTTGGATATGAGTGAATAATTTATAGTTCGAGTGTGTTGTTTAATGGTATTCTATAGTGTTTCGGCTGTAGCATTTATGATTGGAATATATTTACATATCAGTGTGAGGAGAGCAGAGCTGGGCAGTACTTAAGTACAAAAGTACTTAGAACTTTCTGTGTACTTCAGAAGAGTACTTAAGTACTTTGATTAACAAGTATTTAAATGGAGTTTTTGAGTATATTAAATAGTACTTATTTACAAATTACTAAATTACAAATTAATTATGCGTTATGAATTGTATGTGAGTTTTGTCAACTTATCGCTGATGATAGCACACACCGTGAAACCTCTCGGCTCTCAAAAAAGCTCTAAGAGTTTCATCATTTCTTTCAATTAATAATTAATCTCTCATGAAATGTTCAACTCTCTGGAATAAAGTGGAAGACCAAAATCAGCCGGAATAATCCAAAATGTAATTGAGTGTCAGCTAGGTCTGCCATGTGCTACTCGTTGGAGATCATTATATGACTCATTGATCTTGCTAATAAAGTATAAAATCGAACTTCACTAATTGATTACTGAACTTGGTTTGCCAACTTTCAATCTACTGAAGTGGAGTTCATTGTTGAATATGTTGATGTGTTAGCATCAACTGCAATCGCGATTGATCGTCATCAAGGTGACAAATTCATTTTTACGGTGAATCACTTCCAACTCTAATTACTATAAAAACCAGATTGGAGATTTTGGGTACAAACGGAGTGCACTATTGTATTTCTCTCATCAATGCCATATGTCAAAGTTCTCAAAAGAGATTTGAAAACTTCCATAACTTGGAAAATGAGCCATCAATATACGAGGCAATTATGTAACTGTAACTCATTCATATTTCAAGCTGAGGTGAGTCAAAATTTATGCAAGATGGATCCACACACAGAGAGAAGAGATTATGAAGAACATTTTATTACGTAGTGGTATAACGATATGATTACTCCATATGTAACAGAAACAGGCGAAAGTGTGTATGGTTTCGGGAGACAGCATATTTCCAGTCAAAATAAATAATGTTGTCAGTAGATATAGTAGATGTATATCTAGCTAATAAGGATAGAAGCATAAACAATCATCCATTAATGAAGAAATTATTTCATGCGGTACAATACTACATTTCCACCAACACCGGCGCCAAAGACTTTCAGAAGATTAATTAGTCTTTATTCGAGCTAATGTTCATAATTTTCCTTAGTTATACATTTTGCCTAAATGTAGAAATAATTTAGTACACTTCAAATTTTTTGATTGATGGAATCATATTTTGGATTTTTTGGTCAATGGGATTATATTTCGATTAATATAGTTATATTTTTGTTTTATTTCATCCTTTGGACACCATCTATTTATCAATATTATATGTAAAGTATCTAAGTTAATATAAAAAAAATTAAAAATGAACTTACATACATTCAAGTACTCAACCCTAGTAACCTAAGGATTGGTTCAGGCGCACCAGTCCTCATGAAAATATAATGATAATTATATTTTTACATCGATCTGGAAGCGGTGCGTAGAAACACCGGAACAGACCGAATCGGACCGGAACGGACCGAAATGGAGGCAAATATGTATGTTAGAGTACTGTCTGCATCATTTAAAATACTCTGGGAGGTTATATATTGCCAAAGAACACTTGAATGAACACCGGACGGACCAAAGCGGAACGGAACGGACCAAAACGGACAGGAACGGACCGAAACGTAGTCAAATATGGATGTTAGAGTACCGTTTTCAACATTTTTAATGATCATGGAGGTTATATATTCCAAAAGAATACTTGCATTAACATATGAAGAGGTTAATCAAGAAAAACGTACTTATTACAACCAGCGTTATTTCAGATAACCGTATACAAGAGTCCGGGGATTTAGAAACAACATACTGATAGTCTTTCCCATTGCATGATACGTATACTGGTTGTGACTGTATCTATTCTTATCCGTTAATTTTTATCTGTCTATTCTTCCCGGTGTTTCTACGTACCCATTTGGAAGCTGTCTTTTCATGACTTTTACTTTTCAACATAAATACATACGATTATACAAAAAAAAGGTGAAAAATGGCAAGATACTCATTTTATGAGCATATATTCAAATACACAGGGTGTCTCGAAAAAACAGGAACATAACTTTAAGTTAGTATATTTCAAAAACTAATAAAGGTAAATGTATCTTCCTGGTCTCTTTTTCTTTGTTGAACCCTTCTCCATTCACAGGTCAATTTTTATCAAGTTTAATTAATTTTTGTGGAAGTTATAAGGATTTTATTGATGGGTAGTGAAAATGGTTAGCTAAAAAAATTTAGTTTCTTTTCTTTGCTTGTTAATTTTATTTTAAATAGATAATTATTCTCTGGCGTTCACCAATAGATGTGTAAAAATCAAATGAAACTTTTTATGAAGAGAAAATATCGAAAAGTCAATTTGTTAAGATTTATAAACAGTTTTAGTGAGGACTGGCGCGCAAGGTCCAGTCCCTAGGTTAATTACTGAGCAAACTTTTAATTGCTAGGTTACTAGGGTTATGTACTTAGTAATTAAGTATTCGTGAATAAAGAACTTAAGTTCCTAGTACTTAAGTACTTTTCATAAATTGTACTTAGCACTGTTACTGAAGTTCTTTTCAGTCATGTACTTACTACTTTGTATATCTTAGTCAATAGTCATGTACTTAGTACTTAGTACTTAATTACATCTAAAAAACTTACCGCCCAGCTCTGGCTCAGGAGGACTTCACAGTGGTTTCCTACCTCTAAAGACATGGATTACAAGATTTCAATATACGTCTAGCATCGCCTTCTCTCGTAATCTCCCACTTGCCTGGGTAGAATAATTTGATGCATGTCTACACTTCAGTAAACGGTAAACAATTGAACACATCAATTTGTTATAGATGAGGTTTTTATCATGAATATGTAACTGAATAAAATGTAATCATCTCTAATATATCTCATGATGGGAATATAAATGTACCAATATTTATTAAATGGTTCTTCATCAGGAGTGTAAATTATTTGATGCATAATAATTTGCATATTCAGGCATATCCATTCGTGTATAATTTGGTACTCGAGTCATTTTCATTTATTTTCAATGTAGGAAAGTATGAAAGACAATACAATGATGGAAGTTCGTAAATTTATTAACGAGCGTATTTTTTAATGACAGGAATGAAACAATTCATGTCATGACAAAGATGAGAGTTCGATATGCACTTTAGATATAGTCACCTGGTCAATTGGCTATTAGACGTAACTCTACTAAACCAACGTAATTATTGTTTTATTTTCGCTCATTTTATCTCGAATAACTTCGATAAGCTTCTTAAAGGGGAGTGTCACACCGAAATTTGAAATAATTTTCAAAAATCAAAGTTTGCATAAAAAGTCACCTTATAATGTCCCAAATCATGTGTACAAATATTAGGTATGAAAGTTGTCTGCGAGTGCCTCAAAATGGGGAGAGGAGCTGGGGAATGGAGGAAGGGAGAGGGGAGGAGCGGAGGGAAGCAATAAAAGGTAAGTTAAGAAGTAGTATTTGTTTGTCAATCAATATAGATAGTACTGCTGTTATAAAAAAATTGAAAATTGGCCGTTCTGAATACTTTTTATATTTTCAACTTCTAGAGACTTGGCGTTGTTTTCTTTTTATTCAAAATTAAGTTTTCTACAAAAGTACGATCAGTTGATATGTTATTTCGCAACTTGTAAAAAAGTGCATGGGGAAATGTATCCATAATTCAACAATAATCGAAATTAAAAAAAAAACTAGTACAGTATAACATTTTATTTTTGGATGCAATTATGATGCAACGGATCATAGTATCGCAGAGTGCAAAATTTTGAACAAAATGAAACAAACCCATGTCTCTAGTCCATAAAATGAGAGAGAAGTAGGGATTTTAATAAAGTCTAATTTTTGCGGTTTTTCAGGGGGGGGGGATGAGGGGGGGGGGGATTTGAAATAAATGTCTTAAGTAAAAAAATGCTACTTATAAAGTATAATCAAGTCTGAGAAAATCAATCATCTCACTCTAATATGTATAGTATTCCAAGTTAAGTCATAATAAAGATTACTCATATTTATATCATTCATATTCATTTCTTTGATTATTCGAAATATTTTCAATTAAACTGAATAAAAGAATATTTATTCTGCTATTGATTATTCTGCTAATTAAACACTATGAGTACAACAGAATAACTGATTACCATTACTCCCAAATTATCCACAGGAAATCTCTCACATCAAACTCATCATTTATTTCCTCTGCCTATTCCACCTCAGCAACTCTAATTAATGAAAACATTTGAGCAGCTGCAGAATGCCTGAATGATTTGATTAGGTAGTTAGAATCTCAGAGTATGAATCACTCCTTTTATCATTTTTTCACCATTTAAGCTGCTGATTGAATCTCCAACTTTTTCTTGTCCGTTTACCCTATATGCCAGTTAATTATTTCTCCACTTCCTAACTAAGCATGTTAGATCTAGAAGTTTTTCTCTTAATTCATCAACAAGATGCAAAAATCTGTTGAGATTGAATCAAGTTAAAAAGTTAAAAAGATTTGTTCAATATTTCATTTATGGTAAGTTCCATTACTCTGTAATAATTTGATTTAACTCTTCTCGAATATATATAAAACGACATAGTTACTAATTTTCTTTTATATTTAATATAAGTCTTCATTTAATTAATTTCATTTCCTGACGAATTTGTATTTATTATTATATTGATTTTGATAACGTCATAACGTAAATGTTATAACATTTACTAATTGTATTTATCCATGCCACCAAAATAACATAATTTTATACTCTTATACTTAGGTAACGATATTCGGTTACCCACAGCTAATTAGCTGATACAGTGCCTATCTACTCGTTCTTGACTCTGCCGTCAAAATGATATGATTGGTAAAATACTCTTACAATTAACTTAAGAGTTGAAAGTATATGTCATATTAAATTATATAAGCGTACTATTGGTTGTAACACTTATTATTTAATCATTGATAAAGCTCCTAATCAATATTGGGAGCTTTAAACGGAATATTGATAGTTTTATTGCTAAAATGGATCCTTTTTTAACCAATATACATGTGATGATCTTCACAGAAGCTTATTTTTCTGATAGTACTTTAGATATGCTTAGTTACCACGCCCACCATACAATATGTGATGGTGTGGGAGGTGGAGTTTCAGTTTACTGCTCTGATTTGCTTGATTCTGCTAAAGTCGAGGAACTATCGATTACTGGTGATGATTATGAATCTTGTGTGGTGAAAATTAGATCTTGTCAGCGTCATGTAGTTGTATTGGGAGTTTACAGGCCCCCTTCGGGCTCAGTACAGTTATTCTGTGATAAGTTGGAAGACTTAATTAGTAGTTTATCCACTTCAAATTATGAAATAATTGTAGCTGGTGATTTAAACATAAATCACAACATTTGCTAATGTAATGTACTCACACAGTTTTCAACCCCATATAACTAAGCCTACGCGTTTTCCTCTTGGTGATCAGAGTGGGGCTCCCTCACTGCTGGATCAATTTTGGATAAACAAATTATATCCCGTTTTGAGTGGAATAGTGATGAGTGATGTAACTGACCATTTACCTACAATATTGTTAATAAGTGATTTTAACGTACCTATGTCGAAAAAAAATTAAGATTTCCTTCCGTGATCTCTCTGAATCTAATGGGAGCCTGTTTATGGAAAAGATTAGAAGCTGGAATTTTAACACTGATATCTTCTCTGATGTATCACTCCAGTTATGGCATTTTCAGGAACAGTTAAATGAACTGTATTGTGGAAGTTTCCCAATAAAAGTAAAGTATGTCACTCAAAAGAGACTATTAAACCCATGGCTGACTAATGACTTGCTTGTGCATATAAAAAATAAATCTAAATATTATAAGTTGTGTCGTCTTGGTAGGCTTTCTAGGGAATATTATAATCAGTACAGGAATAATGTGACTAATCTGGTTAGGAATGCTAAGCGCAAATATTATTTAAATTGCTTTAATAACAGTCGCAATAATATAAAGAAAACTTGGAAATATATAAAATATTTGATGGGATCTGTTGATAGGAAATGTCAAATTAAAAAGTTATTATTAGATGGTCGTGCAATAGAGAATGAGGAAGAGATTGCTCATTCATTTTGTGAATATTTCTCGGGAATAGTTGCCAGTTTGGATGACCAAATGCCACCTACTGATATTGATCCCTTGGAATGTCTGTCATTAAATTTGGAGAAATCAATTTATATTTCACTAGTGATGGAGGATGAACTGTGCAAAATAGTAGGAAAGTTAAAAAATTCCAGATACGGTATTAATAGTGTTCATGTTTTTTTGTTTGAAAAAGTATTCTCTTTAACTTCTCCGAAATTGTTAAAAATTGTGAATGACTCTTTAAGTGGAGGTATTTTTCCAAACTGTCTTAAGGTTGCTCAGGTAGTCCCTATTCATAAAGGAGGATCAATAGATAGCCTAAATAATTATCGACCCTTTACTTAGTAAGATTTTTGAAAAATGTATGTGTAGTAAACTGATAACATTTCTCACTAAATTTGGTGTTCTATCTGCTGAGCAATTTGGTTTCAGGCGAGGGTTAAATACTTCTAGTGCTATATTAAACTTCATAAATTTTATGTATGATTCTTTAAATGATAAGGATCATGGACTTGCAATTTTTATTGACTTCCGTAAGGCATTCGATAAGGTTAACCACTCTGTACTATTAAGAAAATTAGACCGTTATGGTGTTCGGGGTGTGGCTTTGAGGTGGTTCCAAAGTTATTTATCGGATAGATATATGTATGTCAGGGTTGGTTCTTGGCGTCCGTTGGCGTACTTCAGGGAAGTGTTTTAGGACCAATATTGTTTATTTTATATGTTAATGATCTTCCTAATTTATCTATAAATATGTTTAGTACTCTTTTTGCAGATGATACCACCTTATTATTGAGTGACCCATCTTATTCTGATTTGATAATGAAGGCTGGATCGGTGCTTGAAGATCTCTATAGATGGACTCTTTCAAATAGACTCTCCTTGAACACTGACAAAACTTATTCTATTTATTGACGAACAGGTTGAACGATGTTGAAACTCCTTTGATTAGGTTAAATGATTCGAGTATTTGGTTCACTGAAGACTTGATGTTTTTAGGACTAAAACTTGATAACGACTGAAACTTTTCCAAACATATCAATTATACAGCGTCAAAGCTATCTAAAATTATTGGAATATTGTATCGCATTCACAATTTCACTCCTTTGTCTGTTATGAAATCATTGTATTATTCTATTTTTATCCTTATCTGACATATTGTTTATTAGCGTGGGGAAATGCTAGTTGTAGGCATATTTATGTCATTCCAAGGTAGCAAGCAGATATAGGGGCAATATTGTAATCTTGGGACAATATTGGAATATTTGGTAATATTGTGTTATTCCTCACATTGCACATAATATTGCTCCAATACTAATGCAATGTTGGTTTCAATATTAGCTTGTTGATGATATTATACAATTTTTTTTTTTGTATTTGTTGGTTTCTTCCATATCCGTTAATCGTTCTAAATTTTTTATTTGATCAATTTAATATTAGTTATTAATATCGGGTTCAATATTTGGGCAACATTGCCCCAATATTCGGAATGATAAAATAATTTTTACATTGAATTATATCAATTTGACAATTTCATATATCAAGCATTAATTGAGTTAAATTTAACATGTAAAATTGTGATTTGAAAGATATTAGTTTCAATAGTTTGAGATATATACTATATTAAAATGGTCAAAATTTGGGCGAAATCAATTTAATTATAATAGCTGAAACTAAATTATCAGATATAATTATTTAAAAATAATAGTTAATAAATAACAACTTGATAATTAACGTATATATATTCATTTCTAATGTATTTAGGTACCTGTTTTGTTAAACAATTATTCGAAAAGTAATATTGCTTCATTTCTTAGTTTAAAAAAGATGAAGTTGCAACACTGCTGCCTAACAGTTTTACCGCAATTTACAATCAGTGTTAGTTTTAGAAAAATATTAGTGTAAAACATGACAGAATAAATAACAATTTTAAATCCAAATGAATATAAACTATCTTTATTTTTAATATAAGTACATATTATTCTTTCGTGATCTCTCTGTCATCAGAAAATTATTATTCAACGGTAGATTGCGACATTTCTTATGCTATAAACAGTAGAATGGCAACACTGCTTCATAACCATTTTCCCGCTTTTCAAAATAGTGTTTAGTTTTCAGCCGAGATCACTGTGTATCAATCATTTCGCTCTGTATTTCTTCACCTCCTGCAAAACTTCTTGTGTTAAAACCTTGAAAAATTATTTAAAAAGCAATTATGTCTCTTAGGAAGAACTATTATGAAATAAAGAAATCTTGTAGTGACTTTGCAAGAGAACCCAGCTAACCAAAAGATGTTTGTCCCACGTCTTAAGACGTCTGATACCCCTCGCTATAGAGGGATTTAAGACGTGGGGCGGGGGACATCAGACGTCTTGCAGACGTCTAACCCTCTTCATTTGCACAGAGGTCCCCCTCTGCAAGACGTCTGATCCCACGTCTTGTCCCCCTCTGACAGAGGGGGATATCCACCTGTCCCACGTCTTACCCCACTCCGTTTTCAAGACGTGGGACAGAGTGTGGATGTCCCTCGCTATAGAGGAATTCAAGACGTGGGACCCACGTGGGACAGAGTGCGGATGTTCCTCGCTATGGAGGGAAGAGGGAAATAAGACGTGGGACAGAGTGCGTATTCAAGACGTGGGACAGAGTGGGAATATCCCCCTCTGCAAGACGTTGGACAGAGTGTGGATGTCCCCCTCTGCAAGACGTGGGACAGAGTGCGGATGTCCCCCTCTGCAAGACGTGGGACAGAGTGCGGGTGTCCCCTCTGCAAGACGTGGGACAGAGTGTGGATGTCCCCCTCTGCAAGGGGGACATATCTCTCTTCTGCTCAAACTACTTCGGTTAATTGGGGTATATAAATATGTATAAGGAATAAAAAAGATCATACTAATCATTATTGCATTTTCTTACTATATTGCATATAGTGTATATGTACATTTGGCTGTATATCAATTATTGTAATATAACATATTGTTATATACAAATTAAATGGGAAGAAATGGAGAAAGAAATGTAGTGGTGATCTCGGGAATCGAACTCAGGACTGTAGTGTGATGTACTATTGAAGTCTGCGACGCTACCACTCATCCATCCTGGACATGGTAGAAGTAGTATTTGAATGATCTTTATGCAACTTGTTAACTTGCGTGCTTCTTAAAGTTATTTTAAATAAATATAATTTATTATTCTACATTTTGGTATCTTTTATTTTTTAATGTAAATGATATGAATGTGTATAGAGTTATTTATTAGTATTTGTATTGATAATGTTAATTAATGTTATTAACTACCTAATTACCTATAACTGTTAATTAATCTTACCTATAAATACCTACTGGTGGTATCACTACCTTATACCTATCTAGTTACCTACTAGTGTTTATTAATAACTACCTAGTAACCTACAAGTGATAACCACCAATCTAGTACCTACTGGTGGTTATCACTACTTACCTAGTTACCTATTACGTAGTATTTATCAGTACCTACTTAGTTACCTACATTACTGTTTTTCAATACCTACCTAGTTACATACTGGTGTTTATCAATGCCTACCTAGTTGCCTACAACTGCTTATCAATACTTAATTAGTTACCTTCTTGTGTTTAACAATGCCTACCTAGTTGCCTACAACTGTAGAAGCAACTGTCTCAGCAAACAACAATAGAATTATTAAAAAAATAGAAAAAATTATGAAACAATATTGAAAGCTATAACTGATATGTATAAAACAATGATGGAGTTTAGAGAGGAATTGCAAGTCATTAAAAAAATGATGAGACAATACAATTCTAATGCTCTCATTTATATCAGCAGTAAAATTCCTCATTTACCTGTTAAAACACAAGATGAATTGAGAGTGCTAGAAGATTTACTCCTTAGTGATGATAGAGAAAAGCGCAATTTGAAAATGAAACTAAGCAATTTTGGAGGATCTCAACTGAGGAGTACCGTCAATAACATGGTAAAAAATTCAATTACAAGTGAAGTAGCCGTTCTCTATTCCATGAAGGGAAAATGTGGAAAGATGATTTTCAAAGATCTTAATTTATGCTCCTGTATCCAGGGTAGGAATATTTTATTTATGATAGATTAACTGCATGACAATGTGAATAATCAAATAAAAATGGAGGAATTTTTAATCTTCCATATCATGATTTATTTTACTTAGCATACATACAGATGCTCTATCCTTAAACTGTCTGTGGTAAATGGAAGAGAAGTGGATGGCATCCCTTGGGTGGGGCCCTCAACTGTTGTAATTTGGATTATATATTGTCTTCTTTATTTTACTATGTTTTATCTTTTTTTAACGCTACATGCAGTTTTAGAGGATAACGGTAGGGTTGTGCTCTTCCACTACCAGGTATTAGATTTTTGTGTTAGGTAGACTTGTAGGCTTCATTTACTATCACCTCTTCATTTTCCTCTTCCCTCCCTGAGTGTAGCCTTTGGTGTTTGTGTCCCTTCTTGTCACATTCCTTGGTAAGTTACTATATTCATGAAGTAGCTTCTCTACATCCATGATCAGCGTTGTGACTTAGTTTGTGACTACTTCTACCAGTCTCTTGTATTTCTTTTTCTTTTGACATCAGTGATATATTTTACATACGGCTGAAATAGCACTTCAAACCCCAATCCTCTATTTACCTACTTCACTCTCATGTATCTGATCTCTCATAAGGTAATTTCTTTTAACTTAATAAGGGCTGTGGTGTCTGAGTTGTGGAGTCGGAGTCAAAGCTTTTTTTGGTGGAGTCAGGAGTGAAAAATTTGTACCGACTCCGACTCCAAGCTATAGGTATATATGTATAAGTCACAAAAATGTAGATCTATTTATTTATTGTTCATCATGTTAAATATCTCATAAGAACTAATAACTGCTCATAGCTATGAATTAAATCTATATTTAAAATCTAAACATTCAAATGACTCCATATTGCTTATAAAAATAGTGTAAAACTGTTTGTTGGAGTCGGAGTCGTGAATTTAGAATCAAGGAGTCGGTGAAATTCTTTATAAAGGAGTTGGAGTTGTACTCGATAAATTCAAAATAAAGTTATTTCAAAATAGTCATTATTCAAATAGGCAATCTGTGTTAGAGTTATTTTAATAATTCAATTCATCTATTTCAGATGCGGCTAAAGCATCCCCTTTTGGAAAGTCTGCTGCTTTGTAAGAAATAAATAAATTCATAGCAGTAAGCTTAACTCAAGCTAAGGACAGACTTTCTAATAGAAAAAAGAGTGGAGAGAGAGGAGCAAATAGAGATGAAGAAGAGAATGAAGAGATGATTAGAGAGGATGTAAATGACAAAGAGATGATTAGGGAGGATGTAAATGACAAAGAGATGATTAGGCAGGATGTAAATGAGGAAGACATGTAAAGCCAGGTATTCATGAAAGATAAGAGGAAATGAAGGAACTATTATTATTGAAGAACTTTATTATTAGCTGTAATTAAACTTTTCAACTACTTTAAATGGATATATTAATGTGTTTCATAACTTTAATTATGTTCAATGGATGTTTATTTTTTGTTCAATGGAATTTTTTGTTACTTTATATGGTTATGTTTGTTGATATGGTTTTTGTTGTTGCTAGTTTTTAGCACAACAAGGCGAGACCTCCATTTAAAAGGTCAGCGACCAAACGCAAAGGAGTACCTCAAAGCATGAAAAATAGTGTTTGTTTCTATTAAATATATTACTTAATTGTGTAGTGATAACAGTTTGAACAATTTTTCATGTGCACGGTGTTGGTGGAAATGCTCCTTACTAACTTCAATTTTCTATTTGAAGAGAATAGGTACCACATTTTTTAAGCCTTGATTTTTTGCTGTAAATTTTTAACTTCATTAGTTTCATTCACATTTAACTCATTGGTATTATTTCTAATTTTTCATATTCCTTTTGAATAGAATTGACATTTGCAAGAAAATGAATTTTAAAGAGTATAAATAAATATTGATTTAAAAAGCTAGAATAGATAAAATGTATATTATTTTGTAAATGGAATTATTCATAATTGATCAATTCATATTTACAAATAAATTATCCTCTGTCTGCTAAGGTTCGTTAGGGAAAAACTGAGAAGCGCTCAATCATTCGTGGTGTAGTCGGTGTGTTTCAAGTGGTGAGTCCGTGGCCAAAATAATATAGCGTCTTGGGGGACGCTTTCAAACCTTAGCAAATCGCGATCTGCCGGCAGTCACAGATCATTGAATATAGAAGATATCCCACTACAGTATTTTCAATTTTCTAGCGACACTTGGCATCGGAGGAGTGCGTAACGTGACGTATCCTTGGAGTTGTCTACGATTGATATATTATTTTGTTTTAATTATTCAAAAAACGACAAAAAGAGAATACTATTGAATTTAAATATGCTATTTAAAATCAAAACATTTATTTATGATATTAAACTGATAATAAAATCATACATTTATAAACAATATAATTATTTCTGTTTTGTACGTGTGTGTGTTTGTTCAGTACGAATTTGAAGCGTTGGTTTATTTCTGATGCAATATCATGAGCGGAGGGTGTGCGCTGTATTTTCTGCCTAATTCAATAATTTTCTTATCTTTCATCAAAATTAACTGGTGAAAAATGAGCAATGTGTGAAAATGTTCATTTTTCTTTTGTACCAATGCATCAAAAGGTACAAGTTGTTTTTATTCAGAAAATATGATAACAATCTGTGGCTAAAGGCTTGCCCAATGGCGTTGAGACTGAACAGTTAATAAGACACTCTTCAGTTTGCTCGAAATATTTCAGTTTCGACTTCGATTCTTGTATTCTATTCTATAAAAATATACATTAAAATATATACGATTTTAATTACCCTATTTTCCTGAAAATTAAAATTTCCATATCTGCTTATAGGAAGTAAAAGAAAATGTAGCTATGACCGTTATGTATATACTTATACCCGTTTGTGAGTACGTTTGTAATATGTGACGTCACGTTACGCCTCTCTCTGATTGGCTGATACGCTCTCACTTAAATAATTATTTGGCAACTAGCGTCCACATAGGAGTGGGACATCTTCTATATTCAATGATCTGTGCGGCAGTGATTATCAAGACATGATCAGGGTAGGATGTGTTATAATGAGCGGTCGCGCGATAAAACTTTTTTTATGATGTTTTCATACAATTTTAGCAAATGAAATTCTTGAGAAGTATTATAATTTTGCACTGAAAACTAATTTTTTATGAATTTAATAATTAATGAATATTATATCGCATAACATCACACAGAAGAATAGTTTTAAATATATACACATAGTGAGTTGCTCTTACGGAACTTTGACATTTTTCTCACAATGCATAATCTAATTATTATTTGAATACCTAACTTATTATCATTAATATAGTAGAAATGCAACATTTGTGAATAACCTAATAGCTTTAATTTGACTCCCGTTACCATTATTTAAGTATACTGTAGGGTGAATTACGAATTATCAGTCAGTTTCATATCTTCGGTCATATAAGAAAAAAACGAATTACAATTGTTATTTAAATTTTATTGTAGATACCAATTAAAATAGAATTTACCTAAATAACAATTGCAATATAGTTTTATCTTATATGACCGAAGATATGAAACTGACCGATAATTCGTAAGTTTCCCCAGATGTAAAAATTCATTTTCCAATATTGTTTCGATTTCAAAAGAGGTAAAAATATATAACGTGTGTTATTGTAAGAAAAATACAAGTGGTTAACATTATTATAATCAACATATATTGTTAGTGGGTTAGTCACTCATAACATCTTGCGATTGAAGTGTTTACATCTTATAATTAATTAGATAACATTCATTAGAGCAAGCCATGACGATATTTGATATGGGTATAGTTGTGAATAAAGAGAGTAGTGAAACCCTCGCAAATCATATACTCAAGGCGGAGCGAGCTGTGCAGCATACCTCTCCTCACTACGTCACTATTGTTACTGAGGTTTTGGACCCTCCGACTCAGCGTCCTGCGATCGCTGAAACACTGTCTCCCTCACCTATATCATTACTCTGGGGTGTGTTTTTAGCAATCGTGAAGTGTGGCAATAAAGTGTCAGCTGCTGTCATACTCAAGCGTGAGGTGACAGAAACTAACTGAATTGAATGGAAAGAAAATTATTCCATAAATTTGCACATTTATGCAAATTATTTTAAAAATTCTTGGAAATTTCAGGACTAGTCCCTTTTTCCCATAAGAATTAGCTTAGCCTAGGGTAATGCTCGTAATTAACGGACCTTTGAGTCTGAAATAATTTATTTTGTTTTTGGTGGTTGATGGTAACCAATTGAGAGTTAGAAGAAATTGTTAACTCTAATATGAAGTGAAGTTACGATATTGAAATTCAGTGTTCGGTAACCAGGATAGTACCCGGTTAATGTATTTTAAATTAAAAATTCATTCTCAATCATGCTTTAGTAGCTCATCAAATATTTTATCTAATATTTCTTTATTAGTTTAACAGTCCTCTAGTTATGTCTAATGTTTTGAATGAAATTTTTGACAGCAATGCTGTCCCGACTAAGGATACTAAAACTAATGATAAGGAAAAGATTAAAACTAGCAAGAGTGATACGAAACTTACGGAAGCCGGTGGTAGTAAACAGTCCTCTAGTAGTGCGAATGTAAGCAAATCTGCGGATTCTGGAGGTAAAACATCGAAACAAATTAGTACCACGGCTTCAAAAAATGATTTTCTAGAAAAACTAGGAGGCATTATGAAGAATGGATTTTTAAATTTGCAGACTACCTTGTCTAAACTAGGAGATGATGTGGCAGATAAAATAGCTACGAGGTTTTCTCCATGGGAAGGTAATGAAGAAGTGATGGATAATGATGATGGGGTAGAAGAAGTTAGTGATGAGGACTTAGATGAGACTGTCGATAAGCTTTTCGATTCCCTTTCAAAGGAATTCGCTTCTCCTGAAGTAACTGATCCACCTGCATCACTAAAAATTGCAAAACTCGTTGATATGATGTTAGGAATGAAAATTAATCCTAAAACGGTCAAGGAACGTTCTGAAAAATATCATCGTCCGGAGAACATAAATTTTCTTTCTGCTCCTAAAGTAAACAAGCAGGTGTGGTTAGGTTTGAAACCCAAAACTAGAGCTGTTGATAGTCAGTTGCAGGAAGTCCAAAAGGAATTCTTAACTGGTACCATACCTATTGTTAATGTAATTGGGAAATTGAATGATGCTAGGGAAGGAAATGGAGATCTTGATCTAGGACAATTAATCCGAACTCTCTCTGATGCTGTTGGTTTCATTGGGTCTGCTAATCAAAAATGGTGCAAAGTCGTAGAGATTTTTTCAAGGAAGATTTGTCTCCCAAACTTAAAGGAATTTGTAGTATGGACGTTCCTTTTTCTGGAAACTTTCTTTTTGGAGAAAACTTGGTTCAGAACATGAAGGATATGGCAGAAACTTACAAATTTTCTGAGGATTTGAGAAAATCTCCCGTTCAAACTAGCAGTTATCGTGGTAAATTTAGATCTGGAACGGGTCAGCTATCTGGATCCTATAGGGGTAAATTCCCGTATGTTGCTAGATCTCGTGGAGTCAAGAGAGAGAGGTTTTTTCCTTATGGCCAAAGAGGAGGCTATCAGTCGACGTCGTTCAGGGGAAGAAACAAAGAAAAGATTCAGAGAGAGAAGTATATCCTGGAAAGCTGTCAAATAGGGTAAGTGAAAATATTGGTGGGAGCATTAGAAACTCGTTAGAATTCTGGAAATCATTCACCAGCGATAACATAATTCATGATATTGTGAGTGGAGTTAAATTAGAATTCAATAGTCAGTTACCTGTTCAAAAATTCTTACCCAAACAAATTACTCTTAATTCCACAGAGTTCGATGCTATAACTAATGAACTGTCTTCATTCCTTGAAAGAGGAATTATTGAAAAAACTTAACACTGTGCAGAGGAGTTTATATCGCATATTTTTACTAGGCCTAAAAGTGGAGGTAGAGTGCGTATAATCTTGAATCTGATTAATTTAAATGAGTTAATTGAGTATAAACATTTCAAAATGGAAACCTTTCCTGCAGCTCTTACTTTAATTGAAAGAGACTGTTACATGGGATCTGTAGATTTAAAAAATGCTTATTATTCTGTTCCAATTCGAGAAGAACATAGGAAATAGCCTAGATTCTTTTGGGATGGCATTTTGTATCAATATACATGTCTTCCTAACGGGTTAGCTAAAGCACCGCGCACTTTAACTAAACTATTAAGCCACTGTTTTCCCATCTCAGAAGCATGGGATACTTGTCACTTTATACTCTGTTGATAGGAGACACAGTTTCTAAATGTAAGAATAATATTGATGCGACGGTTTCTGTCCTGACTAGTGCTAGGTTTGTAGTAAATGTAGATCAGAGTATTATTTGTCCAACCCAAGAGATAGAATGCCTAGGATTTACTATCAATTCGACATCAATGACAATTACTTTACCATTAGAAAAGATCACTGCTATTGAAATAAAAAGTGATTCTTTACTAAATTCGAATTAGAGTACTATTACAGAGTTTGCGTCTAACATTGGGTTGATAGTTTCTACTTTCCCTGCAGTAAGATATGGTCCTTTGTATTATAGGAACTTGGAAATTTGCAAAATAAACTCTTTGAAATTAAGTTGTGGAGACTTTGATAGTTCTATAGAAATAAATTCAGAAGCCAAGAATGAAATTAGTTGGTGGCGTAATAAAGTTTCTAGTTCATTCAAACATATCAAAGACAGTCATTATGATGTTATTGTCGATGTAGATGCCTCGTTAGAAGGATGGGGTTGCGTTTATAAAGGTAAAACTACTGGAGGTAGATGGTCTTCTATTGAATGCTCTTTGCATATAAATGCATTAGAATCGAAAGCTATCTAGTTAGCTATCCAAAGTTTCTTCCGTGATGAGAAGGATATTCATATAAGAGTTCGTTCTGATAATATTACTGCTGTTACTTACCTTAATAAAATTGGTGGTACAAAGTCTATTGCTTGCAATAATATTATAAGTGAATTATGGCTTTATTGCATTAACAGAAATATTTGGATTTCGGCCGAGCATTAACCTGGGGCTGATAATGTCATTGCTGACAAAGAAAGTCGAAAATTTAATGATGACATTGAGTGGACATTGAAAGATGTTTATTTTAAGTGGATAGAAAATCATTTTGGAGCTGCAGATGTAGATTTATTTGCTACTAGACTTAATGCAAGATATGATTGTTATGATATGATTGTTTCATGGAGACCAGATCCTAATGCTTTTTTCATCAATGCTTTTTGTAGAAGCTGATATTCACTAAAATTTTATGCATTTCCCTCCTTTAGCCTTATATCTGCCTGTTTGACAAAAATCATTCAAGATCGAAGCGAGGGAGTTCTAGTTGTACCACTGTGGACAGGACAAATTTGGTTTCCGAAATTGATAAAAATGCTAGTAGCTGCTCCACTATTATTCCCCAAAGACTCATTGTTCCTGACACACAAAACAGAGCAGGACCATCCACTAAAGAAGTCATTCAGACTGATGGCATGTCGTGTATCAGGAAATTCTATGAAAGTCGAGGAATTTCGTCAGACACTTCCTCCGTCATTATGTCATCCTGGAGAAAGAGCACAGCAACTCAATATGGAGTTGCTGGATCACAGTTACAGTAGCCTGAATACTGCTAGGTCTGCTCTGTCGACAATTTTGTGGAATGATCATGGTTTGACGATTGGGATGTTTCCATCGATCGAGCGATATTTGAAAGGAGTGTTTGAAACTAGACCTCCTTTACCCAGATATAATTTAACCTGGGATGTAAATATTGTTCTGTGTTATTTGAAAAACTTTTTCCCGTTGGAAAATGTTACTCATGCGCAATTGACGCATAAACTAGTTACGCTTTTAGCGTTAGTTACTTCTCAAAGAGCTCAAACTCTTTTATCATTTAATACCAAATACTTGGTAATTGATCACGAGAAATGTCGTTTTTACATTTGAGAAAATTCGAAAAATAGTAGTTCTCGAGTACCTGTGCCTATTATACCAGTTAAACGATTTTATGATCAGTCTCTCTGTCCAATATTTCATTTGGAAGAGTGAAAGGTTATTTGTAAGCTGGAATAAACCTCACAAAGCAGTGTCTGTTGATTCGATAAGCAGATGGATCAAGAAAACACTCTATGAATCTGGAATAGATACAGATATTTTCACTGGGCATAGATAGCTCAAGATCGGCTGCTGTTTCTGCTGCTAAATTAAATGGAACCGATCTTCAGATAATTCTGATAACTGCATGGTGGAGCAATTCTACAATGTTTGCCAAATTGTATAATAAGCCAGTCCAATTTGATTGCTTCACTGAGAGTGACTTGATTCGAGGACAGCGCAAATAGCTTTGAAGTCTCAGTTTTCCCCTAACCAACCTTAGCAGACAGAGGATAATTGAAAGATTAAACGAGACTTACCTGTAAGGAGAAGTTTGATCTTGAATTATCCGATGTCTGCTGGTTCTTAGGGGGAAACTGCCCTCCCAGACTTGGCAAATCCCCTCCCTATTGTGAAACATCTGAAAAATTGGAAATATTTCGCTGTCCTCTATCTCTAAAAACTGACTACACCACGAATGCTTGAGCGCTTCTCAGTTTCCCACTAAGAACCAGCAGACATCGGATAATTGAAGGTCAAACTTCTCCTTACAGGTAAGTCTCTTTTAATCTTTCAATTTTAGTGCATTTATAAGTTATCAATTTAACATATATGATTCTTTTAAAATTAACTATAGCTATATTGTTTATAGTTTATACCTACTCAACTTTGAAAATTAGTGGATTATATTCTTTATTCTGCAATTGAAGATGGTCTGTCCTCAAATCTGTAATTCATTAATTTGAGTATTCTCTTTATGTATTCGAAGCAGTCTAAATCCAAACGTAGATAGTAATTACCCTTATTATTTCAGTTAGCTATGATCCTTGATGTTTGTCTTTTCTACACCACCTGTCTGTCTGCTCTACCACCACATCTACCTACTGTATACCACCTCCCTCGACAGTAATTGCAATGAGGATGTAGCTAGGGATTATTCGGAACTAAGATTTTTTCTGGATATTGTAAAATGATGTACATTCAATGATTAACAGCCCTGGTGCTCATGATGTAACCTATTGAGATTCATGGTACTTTGTCTGTTGTTATTTGTGTGCATCTCTTAACTGAACTACAAGCAGCAGTTTGCATTGGAGGATTGGATTGCATTGCGCCTGATGAATATAAGTATTGCAGCATAAAATATTTAGTTGTGATAAACAATTTTTTTTCTCTGAATCATCTATAAAATCTCTACCTATTGTATAATTGAATTTTAACTTTGTTAATTTTTTCTCTGTGTCTTTAGCCATTATTTAATTCTAGATATTTTATCATATTTAATATCAACTTCTTCACTATCTATAAAGATTTTGGACCTGTGTTATTTCTAATATTGTTTAGTATTTCAGTAAAATATTGGAGATATATTCTCCGGTATTACAGCAGTATATCCTCAATGTTAGGGTAATGTTGCAGTCAATCTTGTGGCAATAACCCATACAATATTGGGGTAATATTGTACTTAATCTCGGGGCAGTACTGTACATAATATTGGGCCAATAACGTACTTAATTTCGGGGCAACACTGTACACAGTATTGGGCCAATAACGTACCTATTCTTGGGGCAACACTATACACAGTATTGGAGCAATATCGTACACAGTATTGGAGCAATATCATACACAATATTGCCCCAATTTTACAAATCCGTGTATTGGGGTAATATTTCGAGTGATATTGACCCAATATAGGACACAATATTGGGGCAATATTGTCCCAATAAATTTTGCTACGTGGGAATTGTGCTCTTTCAGAAACGGACAATTAGAATAATAACAAATAGTGGTTTTTTGGATCATACAACTCCACTATTTTATAGGACGGGTATATTGAATTTTTGTGATTTGTTTAAATATCATGTTGGCATACACATGTTCAAATTGAATGCAACTAATTCAGTTAATTATCCAAATCACTCATATAACACACGGAATCGTAGTTCTACAGTCCCTGATTTCCAGCGTCTTTCCCAATGTCAAAGATCTTTAAACTTTATAGGGGGCCAAAAATTTGGAACGAAATACCATATGACATTAAAAATTGCCTACTCTAGCTAAATTTAAAACTATGCTGAGAACTGATTATATTGATGGTTACATGTAATACTTTTCTCTATATGTACTGTAATTTATATCTGTATTGTTGATTGTATTTTATACTTAAAATGTTTTCTTATTTGAAAAATATTATGTTCACTTACTATGAATATGCTTTTTGTATGTCTAATCAATAATTCTGATCTGTATGCTTTTAAAATGAACCGTTTTCCCAAAAAGTTTTGTTAACTTCAAAAGGGCTTGAACTTATGTAAAAAATTTATTTTATGTTTATGTTCAATAAAGATGGTTCAATGTCCCTCTCAGTCTGCCACAGCTTCACCATATTATGTGAGCGCTATTACACCCAGTGCACTTGTTTCCTACTTTATTTTACAACATTGACTATTGTGCTTACATTAGTTGGACACATTCGGGAAATTATTAATCTTAATGCAAGGACACCGCTGAGAAAATATAGTTAAATAGTCAGTTGTACCGCTAGATGACGTTCGCACATATTTGGTAACAGATATTATGAACATAAACGTGACAAACGCACGCACAGAGTTTGATATTTTCTCCGCTAGATAGCTGAGTTATAGAATTTAATAAAGAAGAGCAAGATAACGGATCAAAAATGAAGCTGATAAAGATAACGGACCAGAAATTGAGATAGTAAAGATACCGGACCAGAAATTAAACTAGTAAAGATAACGTACCAAAAATATGGTAATTGAAAGAATTGATGGAAAACAATTAGTTGTAATATAAATTTCCTTCAGTTTTTGTAAATATACAACATCAGTATCTATTGAGTTGTGATGGGAGGAGGTTGTTGTTATTAAACACCTCTGTTAATTATCTCGTGCGTCAGACCTGTGTTTCGCTTAGTCAGCACATTCGAGTGACCGGTGACTGTACTTTGCTGGTTCTGACTGTACTTTGTAATTGTTAATCCCTTATGCAGCGCAATTAGCAGCGTTACTGCCATTCTTTAGTGCTTTTATTTAGGTTGTTTTTATCGTCAGTTAGTTTTGATTTTTATCTCTTTTAACCTTTTTATTCTGTAGTAAGCTGGTAAGTTAACCTTGTTTAGTTGTGTTGCAGGAGGTTTAAGTTACAGCTGAGGTAGGAATTGTTGGTCTGCCTGGTGAACTCTAAACGTCTGCTAAGAATTCCAGAGTACTGAGCAGGGAGGTTGTTGACCCCTGAATGCTCATGGGCACTCCGGTTGAGGGGTGCTGGTGGCATTTGCTCTGTTTGGCCAGTCAGATTGCTAATTTATTTTAATGATTGAGGGTGAGGATGTGCTCTGTAGCTCATGTGACACACGTAATAACCGAAAGAAAAGAGTTAAATGTGCACTGTGTTCTGGATGGTTTCACATGTCATGTGTGGGACTGACCAGGGCACAGGCGTCAGTTATAGTAAGATGGGTTTGTGTGGCGTGTCGAGGGCGGGATACAATCGATGACCCCCAGGAGCGGCCCAATCAGCTGGTGGATTTGGAGGCATATATTGGTGGCTGTCGTAGCAGGTTGAGATTCCTAAATACGATTCCCAGGGGATCAGTAATAGCTGTGGCTGGAGCCCTCCAACTGTTATTGCAGGGGGCTCTGACGCAGAAGACCCAATTAGCATGGACAAGGCTTATGAGCTTCTGCTACTGGGGGCTACAGTGCCCAGATGGCGGTAGGGAAGGTCGTAAGGTTTCTCTTGCTACCAAAATCAATCGGCAGGTGGCCCAATTTTTAGAGACTGACTCACTACCTACGCTGCCTGAACCCATAATCCCAGTTGTTAATAATCGACACGCTTCAGACGATGACAAGTTACAAAAGTTGAAAAAAAGAGTGGCAGCTAAGTTTGCAGATGGTGACGTGAGTGGAGCAGTTCGTGAGCTGTCATCTTCGGATGGACTGGCCCAACGAAACGAAGAGACTGTCAGAGCGTTGAGGTCTAAACACCCGCCTGCCCCGCTAGACTTGATGATGCCAGAGCCTCCGGATAATTCTCTAATTGTGCCTATTGTTTCGGAGGAGGATGTCCGGAGGGCTGTTAATTCTTTTCGTCCTGGTTGTGCCGGAGGACCTGATGGCCTCAGGCCAGGTCATTTGAAGACGCTATTGTCCCATTCATCTGCAGAGGCTGGAGTACGTCTTTTTAGCACTCTGACAGATTTTGTGAATGCGATATTGAGAGGAGAAGTTCCTGATTTTGCTTTGTCAACTTTCTATGGAGCCACATTATGCGCTTTAACCAAAAAGGATGGTGGCATCAGACCCATAGCAGTTGGTAATACCTTGCGTAGGTTGGCTGCCAAGGTTGGTGCGCGCCCCTTATCACACTCTCTTGGTAGTGAATTAAGACCGGTTCAGCTTGGGTTCTCTACGAGGGGTGGCTGTGCCGCACATTCTGCAAGACGGTACTTGAATGACTGTAACCATAGGAGGGTGTTTCTCAAGGTGGATATGAAAAACGCTTTCAATTGTCTGAAGAGAGATACCTTCCTTACTGTTATTCGTAACCGTGTGCCGGAGCTATATAGACTCCTTTGGCAAGCTTATTCTTCGCCTTCAGCTTTGTTTTTTGGTGAAGAGGTGCTGAGGTCGGAGACAGGTATCCTGCAGGGTGACCCTTTTGGACCGGCTATGTTTGCTCTTGGAATTGACGAGGTGGCTCGCAGGGTTGAGTCAGAGTTCAATGTATGGTATCTGGACGACGCAGCCCTGGGAGATACTCCGGGGAGAGTTTTGGAGGACGTAAAAACCTTGATAGATGGGTTGAGTGCCATCGGACTTGAAGTTAATAGCGCCAAATGTGAGCTGACCATTCTCGATGATAATGCCCCTGGTGAAACAGAATTGTTGTTCCTGGCAGTGCTTCCAAATGTCAGAGTGGTTCATAAGGACAATTGCTCCTTGTTGGGTGCGCCTTTAAGTGACTTGGGTATCCCCGAGGAGATTTTAAGGAAGAAAGAAGATCTGGATCTCATGGTCTCTCGATTGCGGGTGGTGGATAACCATCAAGCCTTCTTTTTGTTGAGTAATGTTTTCTCCATTCCGAAGCTACAATATGTTCTGCGGGCTTCTCCAGCTTACAAGCACGTAGTCGAACTTAGCTGCTTTGATGAATCACTTAGATCTGCCGTTGCCAGTGTGACCAATGTAGAGATGTCAGCTGATTCTTGGGTTCAGGCAACTTTACCGGTTGGCCTTGGTGGACTGGGTTGTAGGAGAGCTGGAGATATTGCCTTGCCTGCTTTTGTGTCTTCAATGTATTCTGTGAGTGATTTGGTTGAAACTATTCTTTCTAATATTAATGTAGTCGATACCGGAGAGCTTACGGATGCAGTTGGGACATGGAGGCAGGGTTTACAGGCTGGTCTCCCGGTACCAGTCCATGAGTCCAGTCAAAAAGAATGGGATACACCACGGGCTCATTCATTAATGGAGAGTCTGTTGGCTAGAGCTGATCAGGTAGCAAGGGCACGATTATTATCTGCATCTCTTAAAGAAACTGGAGTGTGGTTGAACGCGATTCCCATACCGTCATTGGGTACACAGCTCGATCCAGAGATCCTAAGGATAGCCATTGCTCTCAGAGTTGGTGCCAGAGTTTGTGAACTTCATTCTTGCCGCTGTGGTAGTGGGATGGATGTCAGAAGACTGTATGGCCTGTCTTGTAGGTACAGTTCTGGGCGTCACCCAAGACATGCAGCAATGAATGATGTGGTAAAACGGGTTTTGCAGAGAGCAGGACTCCCTTCAGTACTTGAGCCTCCTGGGCTTGACAGAGGTGATGGTAAACGCCCAGATGATATTACTGTGTTTCCTTACATGAATGGAAAGAGTCTGATTTGGGATTGCACGTGTGTCGACACATTTGCCGAGACACACCTCAATGATTCCGCAGTTGAGGCCGGATCAGCTGCCGGGGCTGGGGAGAAACGTAAACGTCAGAAATACTCCGCCCTTGGAGATGCATACATATTTGAGCCAATTGCTATAGAGACCACAGGAGCGTACGGTAGTACGAACTCCTTAATCATGAAGTCCATAGGTAGAGGCCTTGTTGAGACAACGAATGATCCAAGGGAGTCTGCCTGGTTCCAACAGCGAATGGCTCTTGCGATCCAGAGAGGGAATGCCTTCAGCATCCTCTCAGCCGCGAAGGAGAGGTTTTAGAGGGTCGGGTCCACCCCTTCAGGGAACTCAACCCCTCACTCGTAGTTCCTGAAGGAATTTCCTTTTCTGTAAAGATTTTATCCTTCTTGTTTTTAATGGAAAAATATTGTCTTTTTAAACAAAAAATAAATAAATAAAAAAATAAAAAAAAAATTAATGATAATATTACCGATTATACATTATTAATGTATATATCGGCTGAAATTCTTCGCAGTAATATGAACGATTCATTTTGAGGTTGTGAAGAACATGTATTTAAATCCTTTAATATGGTATCTATAATTCCGAAATACAGTGTCGTGCAGCTAAATTGGGACTAACTTTAACAAGCACATATCTTCCGTAATTTCTAACCTATGAATAAATTCTTTTTTACAGACAATCTTTAAGCCCTTAGCTATAATATTTCAGATTAAGATCTAGAATATTTCGCTAATATATGGCGGAATTAGCGCGAAGAACGACCATATGTGAAATGAGACGCGCCGGGAACTCTGTTTCAGACATTATTAAGAGCACTAGCTATGCGAAATCGACAGTTTATCGAGTTGTTGCTGCTTTTGATGACGAGTGTAAGGTTCAGAGAAGTCGACACAGTCCCCGCAGTGATCGAAAGAGAACCAAAACATTCCTTGCTGGACTGAAAAGGACGTTGAAGTCAGACCCAAACCAGCTGATGTCAAAACTGGCACAAAAATGCAGCGTGAGTCGTAGCACCATCAGGAGGGCAGTCAAGGAAGACCTTGGTATGAAGTCATACGTAAGGAGAGTCCGTAACCTCCTAACTACCCGCTCCAGAGCCCTCAGAGCTGAAAGATGCCCAAAGCTTCTGAACCATCTGAAACACAAAGGAGGACATGTCCGCGTTTTTGTTGACGAGAAAAAGTTCGTTGTTGATGAGGTTGCAAATCGCCAGAACACTCGGGTAGTTGCCTCCGATCGTTCAGAAGTTCTTCCTGTGATGCAGAGCAAAAATTCCACTTCTGTGATGGTTTTTGCAGCCGTCGCAAGTGATATTAAGGTGATGCCTCCTCATTTCATCGAAGCGGGCCTTAAAATCAACACAGCGGAGTACTTGAAAATTCTGAAAGATGTTTTGATGCCATGGATACGTAGGAACTACGACCCCTTTAAAGTGATGCCCGCGCATGGAGCAAAGAAAGTTCAGGATTTCCTGAAGGAGAATCTTCCTTTGATGGTCCCGAAGGATATTTGGCCCAGCAGCTCCCCAGATCTGAATGTTTGTGACTATTGGCTGTTTGGCGTCATTGAGGGAGAGTCTAACGTAACTTCACATCCAAGTGTCAACTCTCTGAAGTCCGCCATTCGTCGGTCATTTCGTAATCTTGACCCCGAGGATGTAAAAAAAGAGTTGTTTACGGTTTCGCTCGAGAATCTCCCAAATTATTGACGCAAAGGGTAGTCACATAGAATGATTTTGTTCTGTAGACAATAACAAACAAATAAGTACAAGTAAAAATTACATTTAATCATTATTTGCCTTTCAAAATAGCGAATTTTAAAAAGTTATGTTAGTCCCAATTTAGCTGCACGACCCTGTACTATTCTAATTCAAATTATTACCTTCGCAGAATGCAAGAAGGTCATATTTTAGCCGTGGTTCCAAATTGCCTGAAAATTGTTGAAACGATTGGTCCAAGTCCAGTGACATGCTGGTAGAATTTTGGGAATGACCCGGTCAAAGGTCAAGGTCATGGTCACTGGTCAGTTATAACTCATAAAATATTGAACCACATTACATGAAACTTAGTGGGACGATTGGTCAATATGCAGGGACCATTTTTTCAGACTTTGGGAGCGATCGAGTCAAAGGTCAAGGCTCAAGGTCAAGACCATTTGTAACTCGATGAATCAAAAAGTATTCAACCAAAATGTCTGAAATTTGATGATACAACTGGTCAATGTCCAGGAACCATCTGGTAGATTTTGGGAGTGATCCGGTCAAAGGTCAAGGTCAAGATCATTTATAATTGAATAACTTATAAAGTATTGTACCATGTTGCATGAAACTTGGTGGGACGATTGGTTATTATCCAGTTAGCAGTTAATTAAATTTAGGAGAGAACGGGTCAAAGCGGTGACAAAGGTATGCGCTCTACCTTGTGCACATAATCTAGTTTATTTATTTATTCATTTAATTATTTATTCATCATCTTGTTATTCGCATAACTGAAAGAGTATTTAACCAAATTGACTGAAATTTGTTGAAACGGTTGATTCAAGTACAGTGACATGCTGGTAGAATTTTGGGAGTGACCCGGTAAAAGGTCAAGGTCATGGTCAGTTATAACTCATAAAGTATTGAACCACATTACATGAAACTTAGTGGGACGATTGGTCAATATGCAGGAACCATTTTGCTAGATTTTGGGAGCGATCGGGTCAAAGGTCAAGAATCAAGGTCAAGGCCATTTGTAACTCAATTAATCAAAAAGTATTCAACTAAAACGTCTGAAATTTGATGGTACAATTATTGGTCAATGTCCAGGAACCATCTGGTAGATTTTGGGAGTGATCCGGTCAAAGGTCAAGGTCAAGATCATTTATAATTGAATAACTCAAAAATTATTGTACCATGTGGCATGAAACTTGGTGGGACGAGGGGTTAATTGAACTTGGTGGGAGTTAATTAAATTTAGGAGAGAACGGGTCAAAGCGGTGGCGAAGGTATGCGCTCTACCGAGTGCTCATAATGTAGTTTTTTTATTTATTTATTTATTCATCATCTTGTTATTCGCATAACTGAACGAGTGTTTAACTAAATTGACTGAAATTGAGTGAAACGATTGGTCTAAGTCCAGTGACCTGTTGGTATAATTTTGGGGAGTGACCCGGTTAAAGGTCAAGGTCATGGTTATTTGCAACTCAAAAAGTATTGAACTATATTGCATTAAACTTAGTGGGACGATTGTTCATTATAAAGGAACCATTTTGTTAGATTTTGGGAGCGATCGGGTCAAAGGTCAAAGATCAAGGTCAAGGCCATTTATAGCTCAATAAGTATTCAACCAACTTGTCTGAGATTTGATAAGAGATTGGTCAATGTCCAGGAACCACCTGATAGAATATTTGGTGAAATCCGGTCAAAGGTCAAGGTCATTTATAACTTAATAACTCAAAAAGTATTGAACCATATTGCATGAAACTTGTTGGGACGATTTGTTTTCATCCAGTTAGCAGTTATTGGATTTTGGAAGAGAATTGGTCAAAGTGAAGGCGAAGGTATGCGCTCTACCGAGTGCACGTAATCTAGTTGTTTTAATATTAATACTTTAACCAAGTAAAGATAACGGACCAGAAATGAAGCTAGTAAAGATAACTGACCAGAATTTAACTTGGTAAGGTTAACAGACTCTTGTTTGTTATTTTTACTTGCTCCAATAAAGATATATGATCTTCTAGTTATTAATGGAGAAATGTTTTTTTAAATATATGAATGAAATATAGCTTATGAAAATCAAGTAAGTATTTTATTATTACTATGCATATAGACATTTATTGATATTTCATTTAAAATCTACAAAGTTAAATGGTTCTTTGTTCATGGAGCTACTTTCATTTCTAATTGCTTCTTTGAGGTCACTTGTATTTTCAAATCTATACTCTTTATTCAAATCTATTAAACAGTAAGGTAAATATGTATAGTATGAAAATAACTATCGATGCACTTTGTAAATTATATATTAGGATGAACATTAATGTGGTCAATTACATCTTTTATATAAGATTACAGACTTAATCTTATCATTCATATTTTGAGAAACTTTCTGCGGTATGGAATAAATTTTTAATAACTATATTTTACAATTAATTATTCTACTAATTAATGATGAATGAAAAACTTAAATTATTTACATAAAATACATATTTAATTGCCTTTCATTACAATTTTAGGCAAAAATTCCACATAATTTTTTTTAAATATATTGAAAATTGAATACGAAGCAATTCAATTTTGTTGCAAAATCGAACTTTAACGAAAATTGAGGTTATAAAAAGAAATAAAGATGATTGAAAAACCAAATAGGGTACAGTATCAAACTATTGTTCGTGAGTAAAGGGCCCAAGTGGTAGAGAGATCCTTTCCCAGGTAACAAAAAATTATTCCTGGGATATTCCGGGGAAATTCCCTGTGGTTATTTCCTCGATTTATCCAGCTTTATCGAGGGAAGGCCCCATTTTGTCGATAACAAGGGGATAAAAATGGGAATATTCCCTGAATCTTCTCTTGTTATCAAGAATAGAACACGGATATAAAGAGAAGGATACCACAATTAATATTTCCAAACATATAGTGCATATGTGTGTTTAGGGGATCAACTAAATTTCTCTAATGCCTGGAATATTTTCTCGATATCGGAAGGGGATCAATTACTTCTCATTAATTCCTGGGATATTTCTTCGAAATCGTTAGGGAATCTCCTAATTTTCATTTATTCCTGGAATATCACCTCGATATCGTTAGGGGATCGATCAAGTAATTTTCACTAATTCCTAGAATATTCCCTCTATATCGTTAGGGGATCAACTAATTTTCAGTAATTCTAGGGATATTCCCTCGATATCGTTAAGGGATGAAGTAATTTTTACTAATTCCAAGAATGTTCCCTTGATATTGCTAGGGATCAATTAATTTTCACTAATCCTTGGGATATTCCCTCGTTATCGTTAGGGGTTCAACTAATTTTACTAGTTCCTGGAATATTCCCTCGATATCGTTAGGGGATAATCTTATCTTCACTAATTTCTGGAATATTATCTCGATATCGTTAGTGAATTAACTTATTTTTCACTAATTCCTGGAATATTTCCTCGACATCGTTAGTGGACAAACTAATTTTTTCTAATTCCTGGAATATTTTCTCTATAATCTATATCGTTAGGGGATCAACTAATTTTCACTAATCCCTGGAACATTCCTTCGATATCCTTATACGATAGTGGATAACCACAGATATATATATATATATATATATATCGAGGGAATATTCTGGCAATATCTCAATGTTACCTGGGTTACACGATATGACTGAGGTAAATTCTCAAAATTATTCGATAGAACTTTTGTGGTGATGCAAACACATTAATTGTGTATGCATAACTGCTATCACGAACCTATATGATTGTGTGTAAGTAACATTCAAAGTTAGTTACCAATTGGCTCGCATGAGATACACATCTTATCTCAAGTCTTAGTTAGTGAGACCATTACTTGTGAGTGTTTTAGTGAAGTGCATAGTGAAAATATATTTGCTTGACAATAGAATATAATCTCTTTAAAGTTCTATTCATACTCGTTATTATCCTATATACAGTTAAGCGTGGACCAGAGGCCTGAGGTCGGAACCATATTGGCAAGGTGGTTCTAGGGCATGGGACCTTGAGTATTTAGTAGAAAGAGATATATTGAGAAAAAGGAATCTGAAAGATAAGATACAGAGTAAGATTCTAATCACACGTAACCCATATCGTGGACCGATATAAGGTTTCACAGTTGATGAGATAACCCACAGGGGGAACCATCACACTTTACCCTATTTGCCCGTTAATAACTTATTAATTTCCTAAGTTATTACTTAATAGCAGACTATATGAATAATAAGAATGTATATAATATAATATAAAAGATGCAATTTGCTCACATTAATATTCATCTCAAAATTTAATTTACCAGAAGTAGAATCTGAAATTTAAAAAATAAAATCTGGTTGTAAACTTTATAATATTTCAAAATGATCCAATGTAAAGTGAAATTACTTTTATTCAGTTTAGTCCTACAGTTTGTACTTATTTAATTTATTAACATTGATGTATTATAAGTGCTTTCTATTGTCTTTACTCTAAAAAGTACCTTGTATGTTTAAACACAAAGTACTCTTCTTAGAATGTAAGTCAAGGGTTTAGTAAATAAAACTGTCAAGAAAACATCGCAAAATTGCCTAATTTTGTCATCAGAAAATGTTTGGAGGAGAAACTTTGAAGTTTAACAAAAGAGAAACTTGAGAATTCTTCAGTACGATAAATTGGTCTTGTAGGTACAGTTTTCTTTGAAACATGGAAACATGATGAACATGGAAACATGGTGAAAATGGAAACATGGTGAACATGTTAACATGATGAACAATGTAACAAGATAAACATGGTAACATGATGAACATGGTATCACGATAAACATGGTAACATGATGAACAGGCAATATGATGAACATGGTAACATGGTAACATGATAAACATGGTAACATGATGAACAGGCAATATGATGAACATGGTAACATGGTAACATGATAAACATGGTAACATGATGAACATGCAATATGATGAATATGGTAACATGATGAACATGCAACATGATGAACATGGTAACATGATGAACATGGTAACATGATGAACATGGTAACATGATGAACATGGTAACATGATGAACATGCAACATGATGAACATGGTAACATGATGAACATGGTAACATGATGAACATGGTAACATGATGAACATGGTAACAAGATAAACATGGTAGCATGATAAACATGGTAACATGATTAACATGGTAACATGATTAACATGGTAACATGATTAACATGGTAACATGATGAAAATGGTAACATGATGAAAATGGTTACATGATGAACATGGTAACATGATGAACAGGTAACAAGATAAACATGGTAACATGATGAACATTGTGAATATGATAATATGATGAACATGGTAACATGATGAACAGGTAACAAGATAAAGATGGTAACATGATGAACATTGTGAATATGGTAATATGATGAACATGGAAACATGATGAACATGGTAATATGATGAACATGGTAACATGATGAACATGGTAACATGATGAACGTGGTAACATAGTGTTACAAGTTTACCATTTACTTTTATGAATTTCTCCCCTATTGTGATCAGAGGCAGCTTTAATTAATGTATATATCGGCTGAAATTCTTCGCAGTAATATGAACGATTCATTTTGAGGTTGTGAAGAACATGTATTTAAATCCTTTAATATGGTATCTATAATTCCGAAATACAGTGTCGTGCAGCTAAATTGGGACTAACTTTAACAAGCACATATCTTCCGTAATTTCTAACCTATGAATAAATTCTTTTTTACAGACAATCTTTAAGCCCTTAGCTATAATATTTCAGATTAAGATCTAGAATATTTCGCTAATATATGGCGGAATTAGCGCGAAGAACGACCATATGTGAAATGAGACGCGCCGGGAACTCTGTTTCAGACATTATTAAGAGCACTAGCTATGCGAAATCGACAGTTTATCGAGTTGTTGCTGCTTTTGATGACGAGTGTAAGGTTCAGAGAAGTCGACACAGTCCCCGCAGTGATCGAAAGAGAACCAAAACATTCCTTGCTGGACTGAAAAGGACGTTGAAGTCAGACCCAAACCAGCTGATGTCAAAACTGGCACAAAAATGCAGCGTGAGTCGTAGCACCATCAGGAGGGCAGTCAAGGAAGACCTTGGTATGAAGTCATACGTAAGGAGAGTCCGTAACCTCCTAACTACCCGCTCCAGAGCCCTCAGAGCTGAAAGATGCCCAAAGCTTCTGAACCATCTGAAACACAAAGGAGGACATGTCCGCGTTTTTGTTGACGAGAAAAAGTTCGTTGTTGATGAGGTTGCAAATCGCCAGAACACTCGGGTAGTTGCCTCCGATCGTTCAGAAGTTCTTCCTGTGATGCAGAGCAAAAATTCCACTTCTGTGATGGTTTTTGCAGCCGTCGCAAGTGATATTAAGGTGATGCCTCCTCATTTCATCGAAGCGGGCCTTAAAATCAACACAGCGGAGTACTTGAAAATTCTGAAAGATGTTTTGATGCCATGGATACGTAGGAACTACGACCCCTTTAAAGTGATGCCCGCGCATGGAGCAAAGAAAGTTCAGGATTTCCTGAAGGAGAATCTTCCTTTGATGGTCCCGAAGGATATTTGGCCCAGCAGCTCCCCAGATCTGAATGTTTGTGACTATTGGCTGTTTGGCGTCATTGAGGGAGAGTCTAACGTAACTTCACATCCAAGTGTCAACTCTCTGAAGTCCGCCATTCGTCGGTCATTTCGTAATCTTGACCCCGAGGATGTAAAAAAAGAGTTGTTTACGGTTTCGCTCGAGAATCTCCCAAATTATTGACGCAAAGGGTAGTCACATAGAATGATTTTGTTCTGTAGACAATAACAAACAAATAAGTACAAGTAAAAATTACATTTAATCATTATTTGCCTTTCAAAATAGCGAATTTTAAAAAGTTATGTTAGTCCCAATTTAGCTGCACGACCCTGTACTATTCTAATTCAAATTATTACCTTCGCAGAATGCAAGAAGGTCATATTTTAGCCGTGGTTCCAAATTGCCTGAAAATTGTTGAAACGATTGGTCCAAGTCCAGTGACATGCTGGTAGAATTTTGGGAATGACCCGGTCAAAGGTCAAGGTCATGGTCACTGGTCAGTTATAACTCATAAAATATTGAACCACATTACATGAAACTTAGTGGGACGATTGGTCAATATGCAGGGACCATTTTTTCAGACTTTGGGAGCGATCGAGTCAAAGGTCAAGGCTCAAGGTCAAGACCATTTGTAACTCGATGAATCAAAAAGTATTCAACCAAAATGTCTGAAATTTGATGATACAACTGGTCAATGTCCAGGAACCATCTGGTAGATTTTGGGAGTGATCCGGTCAAAGGTCAAGGTCAAGATCATTTATAATTGAATAACTTATAAAGTATTGTACCATGTTGCATGAAACTTGGTGGGACGATTGGTTATTATCCAGTTAGCAGTTAATTAAATTTAGGAGAGAACGGGTCAAAGCGGTGACAAAGGTATGCGCTCTACCTTGTGCACATAATCTAGTTTATTTATTTATTCATTTAATTATTTATTCATCATCTTGTTATTCGCATAACTGAAAGAGTATTTAACCAAATTGACTGAAATTTGTTGAAACGGTTGATTCAAGTACAGTGACATGCTGGTAGAATTTTGGGATGCAAACACATTAATTGTGTATGCATAACTGCTATCACGAACCTATATGATTGTGTGTAAGTAACATTCAAAGTTAGTTACCAATTGGCTCGCATGAGATACACATCTTATCTCAAGTCTTAGTTAGTGAGACCATTACTTGTGAGTGTTTTAGTGAAGTGCATAGTGAAAATATATTTGCTTGACAATAGAATATAATCTCTTTAAAGTTCTATTCATACTCGTTATTATCCTATATACAGTTAAGCGTGGACCAGAGGCCTGAGGTCGGAACCATATTGGCAAGGTGGTTCTAGGGCATGGGACCTTGAGTATTTAGTAGAAAGAGATATATTGAGAAAAAGGAATCTGAAAGATAAGATACAGAGTAAGATTCTAATCACACGTAACCCATATCGTGGACCGATATAAGGTTTCACAGTTGATGAGATAACCCACAGGGGGAACCATCACACTTTACCCTATTTGCCCGTTAATAACTTATTAATTTCCTAAGTTATTACTTAATAGCAGACTATATGAATAATAAGAATGTATATAATATAATATAAAAGATGCAATTTGCTCACATTAATATTCATCTCAAAATTTAATTTACCAGAAGTAGAATCTGAAATTTAAAAAATAAAATCTGGTTGTAAACTTTATAATATTTCAAAATGATCCAATGTAAAGTGAAATTACTTTTATTCAGTTTAGTCCTACAGTTTGTACTTATTTAATTTATTAACATTGATGTATTATAAGTGCTTTCTATTGTCTTTACTCTAAAAAGTACCTTGTATGTTTAAACACAAAGTACTCTTCTTAGAATGTAAGTCAAGGGTTTAGTAAATAAAACTGTCAAGAAAACATCGCAAAATTGCCTAATTTTGTCATCAGAAAATGTTTGGAGGAGAAACTTTGAAGTTTAACAAAAGAGAAACTTGAGAATTCTTCAGTACGATAAATTGGTCTTGTAGGTACAGTTTTCTTTGAAACATGGAAACATGATGAACATGGAAACATGGTGAAAATGGAAACATGGTGAACATGTTAACATGATGAACAATGTAACAAGATAAACATGGTAACATGATGAACATGGTATCACGATAAACATGGTAACATGATGAACAGGCAATATGATGAACATGGTAACATGGTAACATGATAAACATGGTAACATGATGAACAGGCAATATGATGAACATGGTAACATGGTAACATGATAAACATGGTAACATGATGAACATGCAATATGATGAATATGGTAACATGATGAACATGCAACATGATGAACATGGTAACATGATGAACATGGTAACATGATGAACATGGTAACATGATGAACATGGTAACATGATGAACATGCAACATGATGAACATGGTAACATGATGAACATGGTAACATGATGAACATGGTAACATGATGAACATGGTAACAAGATAAACATGGTAGCATGATAAACATGGTAACATGATTAACATGGTAACATGATTAACATGGTAACATGATTAACATGGTAACATGATGAAAATGGTAACATGATGAAAATGGTTACATGATGAACATGGTAACATGATGAACAGGTAACAAGATAAACATGGTAACATGATGAACATTGTGAATATGATAATATGATGAACATGGTAACATGATGAACAGGTAACAAGATAAAGATGGTAACATGATGAACATTGTGAATATGGTAATATGATGAACATGGAAACATGATGAACATGGTAATATGATGAACATGGTAACATGATGAACATGGTAACATGATGAACGTGGTAACATAGTGTTACAAGTTTACCATTTACTTTTATGAATTTCTCCCCTATTGTGATCAGAGGCAGCTTTCAGTTTATTTTATCAATGCAATGTTTGCACAAACCAAGTGGTGTGCCAGTGGCAACATTTTAACTCATCTTAGGAGGACGCTTTGGGTGCAAAATCCATTTTAAGACCGTCCTGGTTTCATATCTAGTATGATATGAAATATATTTTTGTTTATTTTCAGTTCTCATTATTTTTTGTTATTCTTTAGTTTTTCACTATTCACATATTCTTTTCAGTTCGTGTTATATTTTCATTAGTTTCTTTATCCTCGGTTTCATTTACTTTATATTCTATTTTTGAATTCAGCTAGTTCATTTGATATTCATATTTTCAGTTAAATTTTGTGAATATTTAGTTTTCTCCAATATTATAGTAGTATAGTCTTTTTCATTCTTATTTTTTTTAAACCTTGGTGAATGAATAGTTTAGCAGTGGAAAATGCTTATTCCGCCACTACAACAGGGTGACCCAAAAAATGGTATACCCAACTTTGAATTTATATAAATATTGTATCTATTTTAAATGAATAAAAATTAGTTTAAGATGAAATTAAAAATACTATATTTTCACTTGTATCAAATATATCACCGTCAATGCATAAGATTTATTATTTAATTATAAATATAATGTTTACATTAATTCGAAGTTGGGTACACTTTTTGTGGGTCACCCTGTATAAGTACGCAATATGTTATTAGTTTAATCTATTGCAGTTCATTAATTATTGAATTATTGATGCTCAATTATAGGGAAAAATTCAATAGAATGCATTTAAATAAATATAAGATATTAGTGGCGCCCTCACGTGGAGGATTAAAGCGTTTAGTCACCATATTTATTTCCAAATGGCATTGATTAGGTACAACTATTAATGCTTACTCACTGAATGCTACAGATTTTAAATCTAATTCGAGATATTTTAGAAGCAATTTTACTTTTGAAATATGTTATTTACCGAAATTTGAAATATCTGACGTAAGTTTATTAGTAATGGTTTGAAATAAAAAAAGGAAATATTAATATTTCAGATTAGAAAAGTAATTATGTTTAGGCAATATTCTAATTTGTAAATTCGATTATATGTAGGGGAAGATGGGGGACAATGGGACAATAATTACAAAATCATCTGTGAAACATATATTTTCCGCTTGAGACTTGAAAATATATTATGAAAATAAACCTTTTTTATTCATCTTTTCAATAATGCTTTAGAAATTAATATAACTCTTTCCGTTGACTAGAAAAAAAAAAAATTTACAACAAAAACTGTTCCAAGTAACCCCGGTGGTGGGGCACACTGAGACAGGCTCTGGGTCACAATGGGACGATTAACTTAGATTTTTTTAATTAGGTTTCACAAGTTTTAACTTTCTCGGAACCTTAGCTGCATTTAATTTGTAATTTTATTTGAATTGTGTATTTTCTAGTTTTACTGTGTATGTATTTTGTAAGCTTAAATAAATAAATAAAAATAAAATAAAATAAGAAAAACTTAACTAATATAAAATCGAAGTTATTATCAAATTTTAAATTGGAGTTTTTCTTCTTACTGGTTCAGCACTTAATCGGCTTCAACAGGATCATCTTTTTGGCATACAGCTTCACCGAAGCAACACCATTTGATCTGAATTGAGGAGTTTTCTTTATTAAATATGATATCTCAAAATTACAGTCTTTATTTCTTCGTTCAGTTAAAGTATCATGATCGTTGATTTCATCAGAAGAATGATCAGACAAGTCCAATTCGTCTTCATCGGATGAGGATAGAGTAGTGGCGGTAGTAGTAGGTTGGATGAGGTTAGTAGCAATATATCAGCCAATATGGGGAAGCCACAGGGAAGAGAGATAGAAAAATATAAAAAGGACTAAGGGAACCAGCTAGCTATGAGAGGTAGGATATCTTCTGCCATTTTTTCTGATGCCCATCTTACCCTATTAAAAAATATCTATGATGCTCACAAATATCATATGATTACAATTTAATCACAATCAAAATTCATTAAAAAAAGACAGACAATGCTAACAGTAACAGTACAGTACATATATTTTATATAAAATATGTAAAATATAAAATCATATGTACATAAATTATTGCTATTGTTGAAGTAATTACTTCTCTCCCACTCATAACAAAGTCACCTGCTAATCTTTATATATTTCCCTCTCCAAACTCATTAGTTGTGTCATAGTTAATGAGTGCTTAAAAGGATATTATACAGATACTGTAATTTGATGAGAGGGAGATAGAGGACATATTGTATGAGATTTGAAAGAGGTTGCATCTGTAATTTCTGCATTTACCTGAAGTAGCTCTTCATTAATATTGTAATTTCCTTCTGAACCATTTATTTTATAAAATTGTGTTTTTTCTGTGAAGCTTAATTGTAGATATATTATATTAAAATATTTTACTCGTCTTAATGTAAGCAATTGAATGCAATCAAATTTGTTATTCTCTGACATCCTTAGGTTATGTATGAACACTGAACAGTTGTGTAGTTATTTAACCACACAAAACTAACCTGTGATAAATTTTGTACATAACTGAGGGGGTTTGATGATAAGTTACCGTTTGTCTATTGTTTATGTAGTTGTAGAATGTATAGGCATTCATATGCGTTTTCACTCTATTAGATTCAAAAATTTATTAATACTGCGCAAAAAACCAAATTGGTTTGAATTGGGTTTGAAAAAAAATTAGTAAATTCATTAATTGTGTAACATATTAAAAATTTAGTAAAATATAACTATTCTGTCATTGTTAATGTGCATCTTGTAACAATTTTTATATCTGTTTTTTTTTTCAATAAAGTTTATTTATTTATTAATGGAGCTAATAATAGTTTGAAGAGCTGTTAAAATTGTGACTGGCTTTATTCAGTTTTCTCCTTCACTGCAATTGTGCCGCAATGTTGTAAAGTAATGGACAAATTATAAAAAAGTTGTACAGAAAGAGGCTCAGCACGTGAGGGCACGTAAAGGTAATTAAATTATAAAACACCTGAATTATTAAGCTGAGGAATGGTGGGGAGGGGAAGAACTGAGGAAGAGAAAGAGAGATACATTAATTTAGGGAAGACAATTAATTGGGGAGAGAATGGAGATTTTATTGAAGAAAAAAGAGAGAATTCTTTAATGAGTAAGAAAAAGAATTGGTAATGTGACGTCCCCTCTTGGTGTTTTCGTCAACTGTGGTACCTTATAACGGTCCACTGTATGGGTTCTTTTAGTGATTAGAATATCAATCTTTTGTTCGTATTTTCAGATTGATCTTTATTTATTTAAATCTCTTTTAACTAAATACTCATTGCCATGCCCTAGAACCAACTTGCTTATAAGGTTCCGACCTCAGGCCTTTGATCAATGCTCAAACGTATTTAGGTTAAATAACACTTCATTTATTATAACTCAAAAGGGATTGTATTTATGGATCAAGTAATAATTATAACACTATGCACTTCACTAAGTATTCACAAGTATAGGTCTCGTAAACTAAGGACTTGAGATTTAGATGTTAATCTCATGCGAGCCAAATGGTAACTAGCTGTGAATGCTCATTACTTATAATTATATAGCTTCACCAAAGCAGTTATGCGGACACAAGTAATGTGTTTGCATCACTACAGTAAGAGAAAGGAAATTTATTCAGAAATCAGAATTCAATTAATAGAAAAAAGGTTACTCTCTTAGAATAAATGTTTAAATATACAATCATTTATAGATGGAATTCACTGTAAGAGAAATTATTATTAAATGAAATGCAATAGAATCCCTTTCAATTTCATCATTTTAATAAACTGTAAGAGTTTGTTAAAAACATTTAAACGACAGAAATTCTGGCGAACTATACCTCAAAAGCCCTCCAATTAATTGACTCTTTTGCTAATTAGTGACATTCTAATGGTATCAACAGGGCGAAGCTATTTCCATTTCATGGCGATTAGTAACTACAAACTATACCTGGTTGTATTTTTTAGTGGGATTTTACCCACACCTATATAATATAAGGTATCTAAATTATCATGAATATCTCGATTTCAATAATTAGTTTTACATAATTAAAGAAAAAAAAAGATAATTTTAGAATAAATCCTCAGTTACTGTCGATCCTTTTATAACCTTATTAGAATAAAAGAGTAAATCAATTAGACAAATTAATTGTAACTGCAATATATTATCAAGTCTCATATAATATTACTCACATGTGCATTGGATTTACTGCTCGAACATTGAACAAATATCACGAGTCATTAAATTATTCCAACAGATGGTCCTGACTCGATATAATACGACTCTAGAGTCCAGTTAACTTTGATTAGAATCTTAATTGTCAATAAAAACAAGAGTGAGAGATTGAATGCGATTTATAGAATTGCATTACATGGATAAAATGGCAATATGTTTAGTGTATAGAAAGTATATAGTATTTACTAAAATAAACTTATGTATAAAATACTATAAAATGAGATGATCAAGTGATTGTTTCGAAAATAGATTTGACTGAATTTTAATATTATTATTGTTAAGGAAACTTATTATGGACACTATCAGTAATCCTAACTTCTTATCTATTAATTAATCTAAATTTGGCTGATACTCACGTCTATGAAATAATTAGACACAATGAGGCACAAAATAGTACTCGAAAATTGTCTCTTTCAATTTCTACCAGTCAGATAATATCTTATTTCATTTCTAAAATAATATTTGATACGGAGAATCAATTAGACGAAAATAACCATTTTTTACAGTGCTCATATCTCCTTTCACATAAGTTTAAAGTTACGTAATACATCACTTTTTTCTGAGAATTGATGTTTATGCTTCTTTAATGTAGTCTTTCAAAAAAATATTCTTTCAAATATTTTCACATTTGGAAAAGTTAACTTAAATTGATAAATAATTTGAAAGAAGATTTATATGATAAATTTCAAATTTTTACGTAGATTAAGTTTAGGTCCGAATGCAATTAGATCGTCTAATTATGAGTAGTGCCACTAAATAGTTAACAACAAAATATTTTAAGCTAACATGTTCTACTGTTCATTCCAATACCTTGTCATATCTGAAAATACATTAATTAATTATTGATAATAGAGTGGTAGATTACAAAAAACATTTATCATACTTTTTCTTAATTCCTTTTCTTATCACACACGTATAAGAAAAATTTAGTGAACTAAATTATTAAAAAACAATTTGCAATTAATTTGATTAAGCTGGCAGATATACAATAATATTATATATTGGTGTGCTGCTAAACAATTACTGGAAAAGGATTTTTATATCTGTTCTTGTTAACCCTAATGAGTTTGACGTGTGTTTTCTAGGCACATCTTTTTAAAATAATTCTATATCTTTCATGTCATTCCTCTAAATTTACCGGCTTTTATTGACTTTGTTCATGCATAAATATCAAACATATATTTGTATTCAAAAGTTAAAAAATATTTACGTATCGGCGTAAATTAGCGTAAATCACGTAAATTATAGAATTAATTGTACTTTGGTGACGTGTGGCAACCTAGAATTACAATTTGGTTAGCCAATGTGCACACATTTTTCAACGTTTTCATACATAACAGATACATGCGCGAGCTGTGATTGCATTATACCCCACCCAATCACAGCTCTGGTCTTTCAGTTGCCAATGTCTTAAATACTGATGTATTTATTTCTCCTTATATGTTCAATATTCTGACTTTAAATTTGGTACACATTAGTTTAGTATATATACTAAAAACTTGTAAATATTTCAGAACCGTAGGTTTATAAATAACACATGTGTTTTTTTGACACATAGTCAAACTCTCCCGTTGATTTAGATAGTCAAACTCATTAGGGTTAAAATAGTATGTAGGTATTGATTAATTATCTATAATTAAGTATGTATTCAAATATTGTAAATAGAACTTATCGAAGTCACCTTTGAATAAGCTGCACTTTAATTACTCAATAGTTTTCAAAATATAATCAGCGTATTTAACCCTTCTAGACAGCAAACCAGTTAGAAACTGTCATAGCTTAAATTATCTACCAATATTTTAGCTTGCACTGTCGTGAAGCTGATAATCTAAGGGAAAAAAACATTTTCATGATCGATGATTGTACTGGATTTCATATCGCGAAAACACTATTGATAAACTATACATAATCATTACCAATCATTCGTGTGATCGATATCTACGAACAAACGAAAAGAAATTAGATAAATTAGAATATATCATTAATTATGCAGTAAATGTATCATATTTATAATTTGCCTCATTTTGGGTAGTGAAACTCTTTTAAAAACATCTACTTTAGAACCTCTTATGTAAAATCTTGAAGATATATATTCTTTAATAATGAAATTCTTTTAGAAATCACTACTTTACAACCTTTAATGAAAATATTTTAAAACTTACTTCTTTATAATCCCTGAATGAAACATAAGGTTCAAAGTATGAAGTTCATAAAAATGGTAATTTCTCTCTTTATTTTAACAAGTCAATTGATAATAATCTGAAATCATCAGAAATAATTTCGAACATTACAAACATTGAAGAAATCCGCAAAAAAGGTGAATTAAATCAAATATTAGATGTAAATGACACTTTCCACAATTCCTCCAAAGATGGATATAATAAAAATGTCACTTCTTCTGACGTAACAGAAGATTACAACAGTGTCTCCAATGTGGTGAACATAACTCTACCCTTAGTGTCACCCAATGGCGGTACTTCATCTCATCAGGATTACATCTCCCTGCCAGATCCTTTGGTGTCCAAAAAGGTGGTCATCGAGCTGCAGCCACGGTTCTCTAATCTCAACACCAATTTATCAGTGTCCAATAAAGTATCTCTCCCCCTGCCCCCTGCTTTCGGGCAAATGGAATCTCCTCGATCAGGAGGAATAAGCAGGCAACAGTTAGAGCAAATGGCGACAAGAAACTCAACAGGAAGTACATCAGACTCCCTAAGAAGGTTTTTCCTCACACAGATTTAGACTCTTTCCCTGTTGATTGTGTGGACGGGGACTCGTGTAAATAGTGTTCAAATGTACGAAAGAATATCTATAAATTACTATACTCTAAATGTCAATTAATCATTTGTTAGTAAAAGCACTAATTCATACAATGTAAATATCTGTGGGCAGAAAATTGCCAATGGGAAAACTGCCACTGGGAAGAATGCCACTGGTAAAATTGCCACTGTAGGAATATTGCCACTGGGAAAATGGCCACTGGTTAAATTGCCACTGTGGAATATTGCCACTGGTAAAATTGCCACTGTCGGAATATTGCCACTGGGAAAATTGCCACTGTGGGAAGATTGCTTCCCGGAAAATTGACACTGAGAAAAGTTGCCAGTGTATTTATAGATTCATACTGAATTTTTTTTCGAAAATAACAAAATCGATAGGTACTGAATTTAATACTGATTATAATTAAACATAAAAGAATTTTTTGCAACGAGTACATCTCATTTTTACAAGTTATACGATCTAATTCGATTCATCCGTCGGTGGGTGGAAGTGTGCTGATAAGCAATTGAATCTAAACTTTATATAATATTTATTTTTTGTTATTGTAAATATTGTATTTCTTATTATTACATCTAATAAAATAGGTAAATAAAATTTCCTGTTTCTCTCAGTCAATAAATTTTAGTCGATAAATTTTAATGTTTATTTTCGACCAGCAACTGAATTCTATAATAAATGAAACATCATCTATCGACAAGAGAACAGTAGAACTTGTATATCATGAGATACAACTAGTTCACTATACAAGATTGAAGGGAGAACTGGTTATTTTATGGCACACTACACAAAAATATTTCCTTTCAAAAAATGTATTTATTTTAAACTAAATAAGATAGTAAAAATCCTGATAGTTAACTGTAGAGAAGTTCGTTAAAGAGAAGTTGTACAGGTAGAGCTTCTTTATAATGAACTATAAATTGTCTGAAATTTATTGAAATTCTGCACTTTTTGTGTCTTCACCCTGGAAGGACCAGAGAGCCTGATAGGCTTGTTTTGGAGGAATTACAACTTTTTACTATTGAATCTCGACTCAACTTGCTGGAAATCCAGAATTTTTATGGTTTAAGACCAATTTTTCATCAATGAAAATAACGCAACATATTTAGTATTTTTCTGGTTTTATAACATTTTCTTTCAATGCTCAAATCTAGACCTCTGGAGAAATACATGCGCTGTTGCGTCATATTTTAATTTACACCTAGATATAGCTAATATTTCTATAAGTGATGTTTCTAATGTGATGAAAAATTGCTGCAATTGTACTTCACCCGGGCTCCACAGGCCCACTTTATCAAAAATGTTGTAAATTATTTTGCATTATTTTTACTGATAATAATACGATACATCAATACGTCATAGATAATGAAAGTTACAATGTTTCAACAACTTGAGTCAATTGATTTTCAAGTTATGCATCAATATTCCTAACCGGTCCGGGCCTCTGAAGTCCGCTGGCGTTCCAAGGTTAAATTATGATAAAAACAATTAAATTTATTGATACCACCTATATAATGATAAATGTGATATATTTATTTTGTGTATTTATGCACACTTTTATCCATAATAACGAAATTGTCCTGATTTTAAATAAAACATAAGCTTTTCCAGTTAATTAAAATATATTCTATATACATATATGTAAAAAATTTAAATTGTAGATAAAACTGAAGTTAAGATAATAAATAACCCATAAAATCAAATTATTATATCATTAATATTAATTAAAACATCATGAATTATTTATTATAAACAGTCAAATGCCAATTTTTAATTTACCTAAATTGTTTTTTTTTTTTTTTTAATAAATTTCTCTTTCCATTAATTTCATGATTCATTTCTTGACATGAGATGCTTTCACATGAATAAGAAATAATTATCTATTAGCAATTTCCAAAATTCAGAATACTATTTCCCATCGAAACCCTTCTCAATTAATTAATATTGAGTAAAAAAACCGGCAACTATTTTTGTACGGGTTTTCTGGCCTCAATTCGAATTCCAGTGGCTACAGCAGTCGAATAGAGGTGGTATAGGAGACTAATTTCTCACTACACTTTACTGATTAAAATCACTTGTGTAGTGATAAAGAAGGCTATTCATGTCAAGGTATATTAACTTAACCCTAATGAGTTTGACTGTCCAAATCAACGGGAGAGTTTGACTATGTGTTAAAAAAACACATGACTTATTTATAAACCTACGGTGTTGTATTTTTTACAAGTTGTTAGTATGTATACTAGACTAATGTGTACCAAATTTCAAGTAAAAATATTGAACATATAAGGAGAAATAAATACATCAGTAATTAAGACTTTGGCAACTGAGAGACCTGATCTGTGATTGGGCGGGGTGTGATCCAAACACAGTTCGCGCATGTATCTGTACTTGATGAAAACGTGGACTAGTTCGTGCGTATTGGCTAACCAAACTGTATTTCTAGGTTCCCAAACGTCACCATAGTACAATAAATTCCATAATTTACGTGATTTACGGGGATCTACGACGATACGTAATTTAAAAAAAAAACTTAATACAAAAATATATTTAGTATTTATGTAGGAACAAAGTCAAGAAAGGTCAGTAAATTTAAATGAATAACATACAAGATATAAAGTAATTTAAAAAAGATGTGCCTAAAAAACACACGTCAAACTCATTAGGGTTAACAAGGTATGGCTACGCCTTGATACGAATTTTAGACTCCTCTGCGCATAAACAAATACGCACATACGAACACACTGCCGTGTGCCCCTACAATAATAGATACAGCAACTTAATTAGTTATTTGTATATAAGAATTTTTGCCGTGGTTGTTTGTGCTGTGTGCGGATGCATAAGGATAAGAAAAGACTGGATCGACAGCTCTTACATAAACGTACTTTGAAGAAAAACAATACGTTTTTCCCTATTAAACCTTACTAAAAAATATATGAAAAGTTTTCACAATGCTTAATACAGCCAGTTTAGTCCAAAAAAATAAGTTGAAAGGCCTTTTATTCTAAAAAGAATGAATAACAGACCTTGTTTCTATGTAAAAATAATTATCATGGGGCACACGGCCGCACACCAGCCAGCGTCTTTCACAACAAAACTGTAATCATCTTGATATGAACCTGCGCAATACTCTACCTTGTAGTTCATATACCTTGATTCATGTAGAGGAAGTGTTGGGCAGTTGGAATGATGGTCTATCTAATGTTTGTGAGTAAAGGGTATATCGTCAGATGGATCCTTTACTTACAGAGCAACAAGGTGAAATTAAGTGTTGTGATGGGCCCAAATGTTGTTAGATCTTTTACTTAATATAACTAAAAAAATTCTTCAAATAAGCCTCATTTCATTTCCCCTCTACTTGTCGCTAACCTTGAGGGGTCTTTGTATTTCACTATTATCGATTCACCACATCTAATTAGCTCTGACTTTAGATAACTATTCACAATTACAATCTGTTGTAAACTGAAGCTTCAAATTCACTCCTTCACTTGTCTTCCAGACATGTCATAGTTTGTTTCTCAGACATTATTCAAATTAAGTTGCCATGAACTTCTATCCCGGTACACGGATAATCCGCCTGTGATCCACTGAATCAATCATTGGCCTCATTATATACAAATGCGGTCTGTTTGGTCCTCTTGAATCTAACCCACGCAACATAACACTGAATGGAAACGGATAATAAGTGAGACAAATACGTTGGGGGATATAACAGAATATATGAAAAGACAAATACTTAGGAGGCAGAGTACAGATTGAAGGAAATTTAATTGTGAATAATTAAATAATAATTTTTAAACTGTAATTAAGATATAAATCTGTTCTTTGTAGCTTGATGAATTATTTTCTGTACATTGATTTATCATTTTAATGGGGAAGGACCCAATCATACTCGAAATGCAGAAAATTGGTCTATTACTCATTGATACTAGGATAGCAAGAATAATTCGCCCCATTGAATTATTTTAATGCGTAGAAAAAGATTATAGTTCGACAGATTGTACATATATTACAATAAGGACTAGTCTTTGTATAATTAGCATAACTTAATCTACCAAATTTGGTTGGAAATTATATATGAATGTGAAAATTTTAATTATTTTCACATGGATAACCATACAATTAGAAATAAGTTGTCATATGCTGATTGTTAATTAAAATGGCTGTAAGTCACACATTCAGTTTATCATTATTGGATCTGCTCTTGGCAATATCCTTTTCAATTACCGATGATTGTTGTTTTGAGTAATAAGAAGGATTACAAATATATTTAGCAATCAATATCTCAAAGAAGAGAATTATGAGTTTTAATCGCCCCGATATTGATTATAAGAAATCAATTACGAAACTAGTAAATACTCGATGATTATAATAGTTTGGGTGGGAAGGGAGAGGAAGGGAGTGATCAGGAACATAGGATTGCAGAGGAAGAAAGGAAAATTGACGAGGCTCTAACTTTTTCTCTGCAGATATCACCAAACATTTGAACTGCTTATTATCCACAGAGGATGAGTTGGAGTGTCAAAATTTGCTGAATGATTTGATCTTTATATTTGCCACGAGCAGAAATATTTCTTAACATTGCAGTAATCAAACAAAATTACTTGTGAAAAAAGGGACTTCTCAATAGTCCGACGCCCCATTAGTCCGACGCTCCAATAGTCCGACGCTCCAATAGTCCGACAGTTACATCTTTCTGTGTTATTTTTCGTTTTACTTTTGGATTAAAATAAGAAATATGATTAAATAGGTTTACTCAATTAATAACTAATCTAAATAATAAAATAATTTTTTATTTCTTTCATTTTCAAAATTTTATTTTACATTTTTATTTTATTATATTTCTAATATTAATTTTTGATGCAATCCCTCAATTGATATCATCATTTAATGTAGTTTGTTGTATCCGCTAGTTTGTTGTACTGCACACTTCATGGTGTATATAAACTACAAAAGTTTCGTACTAATGGGGTGTCGGACTACTGGGGCGTCGGGCTAGTGGGGCGTCTGACTAGTGGGGCGTCGGACAAATGAGGCGTCGGACTAGTGAATAGTAACTGTGAAAAAATTTCTCCGAAAAACAAAATTACTTGTGAATGGTGTGCTGATGATGAAAGGATAGAAATATTAGATCAAAGGGATGAAAAGATGAATGAGGAGAATGATGAATACAAAAATTAGTGATAATTTTATATACAAATATTATTTTAATCAGCTTGTGTGAAAATGAAGATCTGTTTAAAAAAATCTGTATGGATTAAATGTTGGAGTGATGGTGTACGTGATCACAGAAATAGTCGTTCTTTACTGTTTTTGGTTGTTTTGCAAGACATAAATGTGAGAGATGAATAAATTAGATGTTTGAGAGAGATCATTAAATTGATGGCTGGGGTTCATGATAAGTTTGGAAATTGTATATAAAAATTCTTGTTTGTAAATGAAGTAAATGATGAGCTGAATAGATGCTAAATAATGAAAGGAAGAATATAAATATGTTGATAGCTGAATCAAAAAAATGTCAGAAGAAAATGCGAAAAGAAGAATAGACAGGGACAAATATTATAGAAATTGGTCTAATATATATTCGAGGAACATTTTATGTGATAACTATAGACAAAGTTGAGAATGAATGTTGGACTATGAAAAGTGAACACAGCAATTTATTTATAGTATTTTGTTAGATGAGAGGAAATGCATAGATATTTTTTGAAAGTTATGAAACAAAAGTGGGTAATTAGGTACATTGGGAGAGGGAACGAGCAGTATATGATATTATTTAGAAAATCATTGAAAACTTGAAGTGAAACGAAGAGAATGGACGAGGGATGTTGTTTTTGAAAGATAGTTTCAGTCAAAATAATTATAATGTTAAAGAAAAATATATTAATTCATGTTCGTGATTAACGAAATTTATTGATTGGGTTTGTGGAACATATCATTATAAGTGTGAATGGGGTAAAAGGTATCAAGGTAAAGTGGTCAACCACATTGATTTTGGTGAAAATGATCATATTTCTCTTTATTGCTGAAAAAGAGTCACTTGAACCCACCCTGGAAGGGTCCAACGGGAGGTCGGGAGAGGGTCAAAATTTATGATTTTTAAACTTTTTTTTATTTTTGGACTGATCGCTTAGAAATTTGTTTGGTTTATGTAACTTTGCAAACACATTTTATTCATATAACTTTTTCGATTTCTGCTTTCGATTTCGGCTTTTTCGAATTCAGCAATTTTCCCAGTGGCAATTTTCCTAGCACCCACTCATACACTTCTCGTCTTATGAAATTTGCAATTTTTTTTTTTAAATTTGAAAACTATATATATTTTATTCGAAAACTAAAGCCGAAATTGAAACTGTAAACATGAATAAAATGTGTTTTATTTTGCGAAGTTACATATACCAAACAAATTTCAGAGAGATCGGTCCAAAAGTTAAAAAGTTTAAAAATCGGTTATAGGAAAATTGCCACTGGGAAAATTGCCACTGGGAAGATTGCCACTGGGAAAACTGCCACTGGGAAAATTGCCACTGTGGGAAAACTGCCACTGTGGGCAGATTGCCACCCGGAAAATTGTCACTGAGGAAAATTGCCACTGTGGGATAACTGCCACCTGGAAAATTGCCACTGTACATATCAGGCGTTTATACAAGGGGGGGGGGGGTCGTGGGCATTTGGGGCAGATGCCCCCCTCGAGGTCTGAACTTTTTAAAAACAAATCTACGGATTAATAAAAATATATGGATTAATCCTCCAAATTGAAGAAATGTGAATTATTTGATTATATTTAATTGCTTTTGACATGCTGTATTCTGCTGCTGACACTGTATTCTATCAAAATCGTCCTTTTTAAATTGCGAAATGGGAGAAATTAAATTGCTTCAAGTCGTATTATGTATAAGCCGTTTTGTCCATAGAGAGTGGATTTCTATCACCCTATTAATATTAGCATTGTTCTTCAATTTAAAAATGTTTTTGAATTTGAGAAGAAATGCATCGTCCTGTACTCTGAAGTTTGCCACCCAAAACACCTTCTTCTTCAACAGTACTCCGAAAATTCATGCTTTCCCAAGATAAATGGAAGGGTGGCTAAATCTTACTACTTGAAAAATTTCACAAGAGTTCGTGGTTTATTCAATGAAACTGATTCTATTCACAAAAAAAAGGAAATGAGAACAAAATCAAAAAAACACAAACTGCGATTCAGGAGGTGAAGAGTTTCTTTGAAGAAACTACTAGTTTTTCTCTCAGAAAAGTTTTTCAGCAGATTTCATCCACATCAAAACCACGTGGTGGAGGATCGTCATACATTCAACTACTTTCCGGTTTATCATTGAACTTTTATGTCCACTTTTCGGATGCAGGTGAGGTTGAACGCATCATCGAATCATTACCCAATAAAACCTCTGGTTTATATTGTGTACCAACCTTTATTTACAAAATATTGAAATCGCAAATCAGTTCAATATTAAGTTGTTTGTTCAATTTATCTGTGAGCCAGGGTACGTTTCCTTCTCCCTTGAAAATCGCACGTGTTACACCTATTTTTAAGTCAGGTTCGAAGTCCCTGGTTGAGAACTACAGACCAATATCAATCCTGTCTTTCATGTCTAAGCTTTTTGAGAAATTGATGTCAAAGAGATTGAACAAGTTTTTGTTTAATTTTAAGATTCTGAAGGATAATCAATTTGGTTACAGAGAGAATTCTAGCACATCGGATGCTGTTGTTGAATTTTTAAATGATGCGTGTAGAACTCTAGAAAATAAGAATCATTTGTTGGTTGGTTGCCTTGATTTTTCAAAGGCATTTGATACTTTGCACCATAGTCTACTATTGTCGAAGTTGAAGCATATAGGTGTGCGCGGTATAGCTTTAAATTGGTTTAAATCTTACTTAGAATTGAGATCCCAGAGAGTTTGCTTAGGGGGTAATCTCTCAGATTCGCGTATCCTTTCAACTGGAGTACCCCAGGGATTAGTCTTGGGTCCCACACTCTTCAATATTTACATTGCGGACATGTCCAATGTCTACACTGAAGTGAAATTTCTTCACTTAGCTGATGATACAAATCTTTATTTGCATGGAACTAGTGTTGAAGTTATGGTCGACAAAATTAAGGATTGCTTTAGGGTGCTTGCCCTTTATTTCAAAGCTAGCAAACTAGTTTTGAATGTTTCAAAGACAAAGTGTATGATCGTGAGTAATACTTTGAATGCCGTTGATGTGCCGCCAATTACATACGAGGGTACAAATGTCGAATTGGTTAACTCAGTTAGGTTTCTATGTGTAATTATAGATAGCAAGTTGAAATTCAGGGAACATGTTGAATATGTATCAGGTAGGATGTCACGAGCAATTGGTGTGATACGAAGGATAAGTTATCTTGTTCCGGACCAGATTTTGTTGACGCTTTACTACAGTCTCGTTTACCCATATATGACATATTGTATTTTAGTTTGGGGCAACTCTAGTATCGAGAATGTTAATATGATTTCTAGGCTAAGTATTTTTTTAATGTGTATATTTTTAATGTTTGATGTAATGGATAGGTCTTTTCAACATGCGGGGTGAGAGTCGTCTTCTTTCTGTCTTGTTAGGCAAGGTGAAATGAACGGCGGTCTCATCCCTACTGTGGTCGGGGTCGTGCCCTGTTTGGTCGGGTCAACTCGAGCGATTCGCTTCACTTTCAGGGTACGAGTTCTGGTCTCCGTGATATTTTTTAAACAATATTGAATTAATTCATATTTAATGCTTTTAATGAGTATTTTCCTTGTGTACTAAATATATTAAATGTATTTTTGTGAACATATGAAGTGTAAAGTGTATAGATTTCTATAATATAGGTTTGAATGAACATTGTACAATTTTTCTCAATTTATAAATAAATTTCATATTCATTACTTGAATTTGCCCGATTTGCCAATGATGGCGACTGAAAGGGCTTGATTAGATTATTATTATTTTTTTTTTTTAATTTCTTGTTTAACTCTACTCGTTGTGAATATTTTATTATGCCAAACCCATGTAACAAATCTTTTCAATAAAAATATCATTATCATTATCATCATCATTATCATTATCATTAACTTCAGTTCGACCATTAGCGAAAACCACATAAATAGCGATTTTGTAAATGGATTATGCAGCAACCATCCAACAATGCCAATTGAATTGTTTGGACAGACGAGAAGTTAATTTGCCTCCATCAAAAACACATCGAAAAAATTTGAATGAAAATCCTCGAAATATCTGAAAAACAAATGATAGGTATGATGCTAAGGTAATGATCTTCGTTGCAATTATTAATGGAAAGGTTCCAATTGTTCATGCATTCCTTAACGAATATGGCAACTTGTTACCAGTTAATGGTTTTCAAAACTATGATTGCTCCAGCACATAATTTGGCCCAGCCTGCAACTTCTTCACTTTTGTGGATGCAAGACCACATTGCACAAATGCAGCTCTAGAATTTAAAGAAAAGTTTCGAGGTTGAGTGATTAGCAGAAGTACGTATATAAAATTCCTGGTCAGCACACAGTCCAGATCTCAACTCTTTGGACTTTCGCATATGGGCTGCTACACAAACTCGAGTTTATAAGTTTATATATATAAAAAACAGATCCCAATGAGTCTCTTATACAATATGCTCAAATCTCCGCTCAAAAATATAACAATAAGACTCTCAAGAAAGTATGCTAGAATGTTCTGAAGCGTGCATCGTTCGGTCTTCACATCGGAGGGTGTCATTTTAACAACTTTTGTAGGACCTCAGGAGATGTGCCTCATATGATATAAGACAATAAATGTTTAATAATATTAAAAATCCTTTCTTTTCCTTCAAAATGATGCATCTATAATGGTATTTGACTTATTTTTAAGTGCTTCTAATTCGCAATTAAAAAATTACGTTATCTGATGAAACACAGTGAAGCAGTATAGTTTTGGTTATTTTTACTGCAGCCAATGATTGAATATTGTGATTAAGTTAATAACTATCAGTCTATTAGACTTGATATACAGCTTATGGACTATATAATACATCCACTGACACCATGTGTTCCATCAGAAACGACATTTTTGAATTGCGAATTAGAAGCACTTCTAATTTATCAATTGTCATCATAGATACACCACGTTGATGGAAAAGAAAGTATTATTATTAAACATTTATTGTCCTATATATATGGCTATATCATATGAACCACATCTCCTGTGACCCTACAGAAATTGTTGAAAATGACCTCCTACAGCCTGAAGACAGAACAAAGCAAACTTCGAAACATTCTTTCAAATTTCTTAGGAGACTTTGGGTTATACCTTTCAGCGAAACTTTAAACACTTTGTATAAGAGACACAATGGAATATTCTTAATTTCTTTTTCATACATAAACTCGAGTTTGTGCAGCAGCCAAGAAGTGAAAATTCAAAGGGTTGTGATATTGAATGTGTGCTGGACAGGAATTTTCCGTTCATTTGCTAATGAATCGATCTCTAATCTTTTCAATGAAAAATTCTAGAATTGCCTCTGTTCAATGTGGTGGAGCGCCATCTTGCATACACCAAAGTAAAAAACGAGATGCAGTATGGGCCAAATAAGGGGTGCTAGTTTGGTATGCACTCTGTGAGGTTAATGTGATCTGATAATGCATTAGTATTTTTATTTTAATAATTATGATAATTTTTCTTTTTAAGTAACTGTGATACAAAACAAACAATATAGACGAGATGATATTGTCACAAAGCATTAACAGTAAAAAAAAACATATATTAATCGCCAATTTTACACTATATTCATATAAGTTTAGTTGGATGTATATTATATAATGATATTTTCTTGAAGTATTTCCATAATAAGGCTTTGCATATGTAAATGATATATAATTATTTAAAGAAATAAAATACTATATATATTTGGTATCTCGTATATCTGTTTGTATCTTTTATATTTGCTAATAAATTCTAAATAGATCGCATAGCAAACTAGCACCAAATAATGTCCTGTAGCAATCTGAGATATGAAACACCATTAACAGATGACAAGTTGCCATCATCATCAAGGAATGCATGAAAGATTACAACCATTCAATTAATAATGGCAACAAAGATATTACCTTAGCATCATACATATCATTTATTCCGTTGATGTTTCAGGGATTTTCATTAGTGTACCTGACGATCCTCCACAACGGAGTAATGGTTGATGAAATCTGCTGAGAAACTGGGGGTTCTGGGTGGTTCTTCATAGAAACTCTTCACCTCCTGAATCACTGTTTCTGTTCTTTTTGGTTTTCTTATAATTTGCTTTTCTTGTGAATAGAACGAGTTTCATTGAATAGACCACGAACTCTTGTGAACTTTTTCAGGTGGTAAGATTTAGCCGCCCTTCCACTTGTCATGAAGTGAAGCATGAATTTTCGATATACTGTAGAAGAAGAAGGTGTTTTGCCAAACTACAGAGTACAGGACGATGCATTTCTTCTCAAATTCAAAAACATTTTTAACCCTAATGAGTTTGACTGTCAGAAACAACGGGAGAGTTTGACTATGTGTTAAAAAACACATGACTTATTTATAAACCTACAGTACTGTATTTTTTACAAGTTGTTAGTATATGTAGTAAGATAATGTGTACCAAATTTCAAGTAATAATATTGAATATATAAGGAGAAATAAATACATAAGTATATAAGACATTGGCAACTGAGAGAGCTGAACTGTGATTGGTTCACTTCGGAACCAATCACAGCTCGTGCATTTGTCTCTGCTACACAAAAACGTGGGAAAATGCTTGCGTATTCGCTAACCAAACTATATTTCAACGTTGCCACACGTCACTTAAGTACAATTAATTCCATAATTAACGTGATTTACGCTGATTTACACCGATACGTAAAATTTTTTTAATTTTTGAATACAAAAATATATTTGGTATTCATGTAGGAACAAAGTCAAGAAAGGCCAGTAAATTTAAAGAAATGACATGAAAGATATAAAGTAATTGAGAAAATGTGTGCCTAGAAAACACACGTCAAACTCATTAGGGTTAAGGTTTAAGAAAAATGCTAATATTAATAGGATAAAATCCATTCTTTATACTTTATGAACATAGTGACGTCCTCCCATTTCGCAAATTAAAAAATGACGCTTCTGACGGAACACAGTGTAAGCATGTTCAAAGCAATTAAAATAATCAAATAACTGACCAGTTTGAGGGATTATCCGTAGATTTTTTCAGAAACGTAAATTTTTTTGAAAAGTACCCCCCTCATAAATTGATACTGATTTTTTTCCCGAAAATCACAAAAATCATAGGTACTGAAAGCAATGTTGATCAAAATTTAATATATAAGAATTTTTACAATATGTAATACATCTCATTTTGACAAGTTATACGATTTAAGTGAATTCTTTCGTCGGTGGGTGTGAGTGTGCTGAGACGCAATTAATTTTTAGCTTAATGTGTTTAATTGTTCCCTGAAGAGGTTAAACCAATAATAAATAAAATCTTTTTGCATTAGTTTCAATAATGAATAAAATTTTGTTCCATTAATATTATTATTGTTTCAATAATAAATTATATCTTGCTTCATTAATTTCACGATAAACAACAAAACATGTTGCATCAGTTTCACAATAAACAGTTACGTATTAGACAATAAAAGTCAAAGAATTACAGTAACTCAAATCAATTAGTTATTAAATTATGCTTAACTATTTAAAACCAAAATGTGCCTCTCAGGCTCATTGAGTTTTTTTTTAACTTGTCAATTAAAGTTGAACGCACAGTGAAAATTTTCTTTACACAAGATTCGAATAGTTCCGTATTTAGCTCGGTATTTTTTCATAGACTAAGATATTTATTTTTAGCTTGTACCTGAGAAAATTTTCTTTACATAAAATTCGAATAGTTTTGTCTTCAGTTCGTAATTTCTTATGGAGTAAAATTTTTTTCAGTTTGTTAATATATTGTTAATAGGTTTTATGGTGGCAATTTTCCGGGAGGCAGTTTTCCCACAATGGCAGTTTTCCCAAAGTGACAATTTTCCCACAGTGGCAGTTTTCCCACAGTGGCAGTTTTCCCGGGGGCAATCTTTCCAATGGAAATTTTCCCAGTGGCAATTTTCCGTGCACGGTATGAGTGTATATGCTAGAATAAAATCAAAGACAATTTTGGAATCCGTGGAACATTTCAAACAAATCTATTAAAAAGGTTTTTCAAATTTCCTTCCTGTAGTCTTGATTAGCATTTTTGATGACCAACTGATATTTAAAAAAAAATTGAACTGTGATAAAAAAAAGGAAGAAATTTGAAAAAGCTTTCTATAGATTTGTTAGGAATGTTCCAAGGATTCCAAAATTGTCTTTGGTTTTCTTTTAGCGTGAAAAATCATTGAACAAAGACATTTTCAGGATCCTTGACCATTTCTAACAAATCTATAGAGGGATTTTTCAAATTTCTTCCTTGTTTTTTTTTATCACAGTTCAAAATTGAAAATTTTGATTATTTTTTAAAAATTTTAATTAGTCATCAAAAAATGCTTATACAAAAATGGAAAATTAAAAAAGCCTCCTCTAGATTTATTTGAAATATTCCAATGATTCTAAAACTGTCTTCATTTTCATTTTAGCATATACACTCATACACTTATCGTCTTTTGGAATTTTTGATTATTTTTTAAAGTGATAAACTATATTTATTTCGAAAACTGAAGCCAAAATCGAAAAAGTGACACGAAAAAAATGTGTTTCATATGCATAGTTACTCATATTTGAGATATTTCAGGACGAACGGTAACAAAAAAAAATTATTCGAAATTGTTTATTTTATCCCCATATTATTCCTAACAAATCGATGGAGTGCTTTTTGAAATTTCTACCTCTTTTCTTTTATCACTGTGCAAGATCGAAATTTTGAAAATACCAGTTTGTCATCAAAAAATTCTAATGAAAAAAAAACGGAAGGAAATTTAAAAAAATCCTCGATCGATTTGTTCGAAATGTTCCAAGGGTTCCAAAACTGTCTTTGTTTTTATTCTAGCATATACAGATACACTCATACACTTTTCGTCTTTTGAAATTTATGAAAAAAAATTGAAAAACTACATTTTTTCGGAAACTAAAGCAAAAATCGAAAAAGTTACACAAGAAAATGTGTTTTTTTTTGCAAAGTTACCTATATGAACCATACATATTTTGGTACGATCGGTCAATTTTTTTTTCAAGAGTTGGTTTCAGACATAATAATACATATGTTATAAAGAAAGAGATATAAATTCATGTTCGTGAAAACGTAATTTATTGATTGGGTTTGTGGAACAGATCATTATAAGTGTGAATAGAATCAAACCTTTTGTAGAATTTTCTTGGTTATATCATGGGTATCGAAGTAAAGGATCTACCTATAACTTATATTCCAACTAGAACATATATCAGGCATACTGGACAATCAAGAGGATTGCACGAATCAGAGATTGTTGTCAATGTAGTTCAAAATTTGGCATGCATGCATTGCATGGGTGAATATATGATTCATTTTTAGACGCGAATAAATGCACCAACTCTATTATGTGAATTAGCATATTATTAAGTGCTACTTTGTTAGATTTACTTATGGCCGATCTAAAAATGAGTGTTCTAGCTCGAATTGTGGAAAGTGAAATAATTGGATTTAGGTAGTTGGCTTTCCAGAGATGCAGTAAATTCGTTTCATTATGTCTTCTAATTGTATTATTTGGCAATGTTTTATTATTATTTCAGACTCACCTTGTTTGGTTCGTATACTGAAAGCTTTCTGTACAGCTGTAAATGAAATGTTATGTGCGATGCATGTGTCAAGTTCTCTTGTAAATTTATTGTCTTGCAGACTGTTTTTATGTGTGGTTAGACAGATCAGGTGAAATGCATTGGATCCTCAACAATAATATATAGTCATAGAGAATGCTGAAGTGTTAGTAAATGTGGTGTATATTAAAGGTTTAATTGAATGGAGAGGGAGGAATACGTTTCTAACGTTATAAGTGAATTTGTGTTCCTGGATATGAGTAAATAATTATCATTCGAGTGTGTTGTTTAATGGTATTCGATAGAGTGTTTCGGCTGTAGTATATATGATGGGAATATATTTACATATCTGTGTGAGGAGAGCAGAGCTGGGCAGGAGTACAAAAGTGCTTAGAAGTTTCTGAGTACTTAAGAAGAGTACTTGAGTACTTTGGTTGACAAGTACTTAAATAGAATTTTAGAGTACATTAAATAGTACTTATTTACAAATTACTAAATTCCAAATTAATTATGCGTTAGGGATTGTATGTGAGTGTTGTCAACTTATCGCATATGATAGCTGCACAATAAAAATTCTCGGCTGTCAAAAAAGCTGTAAGAGTTTCATTATTTTCTTTCTATTAATCACTGATTTATCAGGAAATGTTTGGCTCTCTGGAACAAAAGTGGAAGACCAAAATCAGCGGAAATTAACAAAAACGTAATTGAGTGCCCGCTACGTCTTCCACGTGCTACACGTTTCAACTCATTAGATGACTCATTAATCTTACTAATAAAGTATAAGATCAAACTTCACTAATTGATTACTGAACTTGGTTTGCCAACTTTCAATCTGATGAGATAGAGATCATTGTTGAATATAATGATGTGTTAGCATCAACTGCAATCGCGATTGATCGTCATCAAGGTGACAAAGACATTTTGACGGTGAATTACTTCCAACTCTATTTACTATAAAAACCAAATTGGAAATTTTGGGTACAAACGGAGTGCACTATTTTATTTCTCTCAACAATGCCATATGTCAGGGTTTTCAAAAGAGATTTGAAAACTTCCATAACTTGGAAAATGAGCCATCAGTATACGAGGCAATTATTGTAACTGTAACTCATTCATATTTCAATCTGAGGTGAGTCAAAATTTATGCAAGATGGAATCACACAGAAAGAGAAGAGATTATGAAGAACATTTTATTACGCAGTGGTATAACGATATGATTACCCCCTATTTAACAGAAACAGGTGAAAGTGTGTCAAGCACATCTGAAGAAGAAGATTTCCTATTTTGATCCCGGGAAACATCATATTTCCAGTCAAAATAAATAATGTTGTCAGTAGATATAGTAGATGTATATCTAGCTAATAAGGATAGAAGCCTTTGAAGCCTAAACAATCATCCATTAATGAAGAAAATATTCTATGCAGTACAATACTACAATTCCATGTTCTGTTTCTGTAGAGAGACTCTTCTCTCTAACTAGAATGACACCGGCGCCAAAGACTTTCAAAATATTAGTCTTCATTCGAGCTAATGTTCATGATTATCATTAGTTATATATTTTGCCTAGTGTTGAAGGAATTTGGTCACACTTCGAATTTTTTGGTAGATGGAATCATATTTTGGATTTGATGGTAAATGGGATTATATTTCGATTAATATATAGTTATATTTTCGTTCTATTTCATCCTTCAGACACCATCTATTTTTCAAAATTATATGTATAATATCTAAGTTAATATAAAAAAAATGAATTTGAAAATGTACTTCAAGTACTTAAGAACCTAGTACTTAAGTATTCGTGTATAAAGTACTTAAGCTCCTAGTACTTAAGTACTTTTCATAAATAGTAATTAGTACTATTACTGAAGTCATGTACTTATAGTACTGAGTACTTAAGTACATCTGAAGTACTTAATGCCCAGCTCTGGATCAGGAGGACTTCACAATGGTTTCCTATGACTAAAGACATGGATTACTAGATTTCAATATACGTCTAGAATCCCCTTCTCTCACAATCTCCCACTTGCCAGGGTAGAATAATTTGATGAAAGTCTACACTTCAGTAAACGGTAAACAATTGAAAACATGATTTTGTAATAAATCTGTTTTTTATCATGAATATGTAACTAAATAAAATGTAATCATCTCTAAAATATCTCATGATGGGAATATATGTACCAATATTTATTAAATGGTTCTTCAATAGGAGTGTAAATTATTTGATGTATAATAATTTGCATATTCATGCATATTCATTCCTGTATAATTTGGTACTCGAGTCATTTTCATTTATTTTCTATATAGGAAATTATGAAGGACAATATAATTATGGAAATTCTTGAATTTATAATCAAGTGTACTTTTTAATGACAAGAATGGGACAATCCAGGTCATGACCAAGGTGACAAGCAAAAAAAAAAAGAATATTATGTAGTAGTATTTGTTTGTTTCTAGTATTTTTATGAAAAATTGTAATACAAAACAAAAACAAAAAATATTTACCGTTCTGAACTCTTGTTATTTTTCAAATTTTAAAGCTTACTCCATCTTTAATTTTTGACTTAGAGACTTGGTTTTTTCCTCTTCTTATTCGAAATTTAGTTGTCTACAAAGGTGCGATCAGTTGATGTATTATTTCGCAATTTGTAAAAAAGTGTATGGATAAATGTAACCATATTTCAACATTAATCGATTTATTTTAAATATTTATTATTATTATTTTTTTAAATGCGACAATGATGGAACGGATCGTATTATTGTGGAGTGCAAAATTCCGAACAAAATGAAACAGTCACCATTTCAGCTAACCATATCCTCTCTGTCCTGCGTGGGACGGGGGATTTCAGACGTCTTAAGATGTCTCAAATCCCACGTCTTTCCAACGTCTGAAATCCCACTCACATCCTACGTCTTGCACAAGCGGGATGTCCCACGGCTGTCCCACGGGGGATATCCCACGTCTGTCCCACGCGGGATGTCCCTCTCTGTCCCACGTGGGATGTCCATCTCTGTCCCTCGCTGGACGTCCCTCTCTGTGCCACGTCTGTACCACGCAGGATGTACCTCTCTGTCCCTCGCTGGACGTCCTTCTCTGTCCCACGTCTGTCCCACGCAGGATGTCCCTCTCTGTCCCTCGTCTGTTTTACGCGGTAAAAAGTGCGCGGGATGTCCCTCTCTGTCCCACGTCTGTCCCCACGCGTGATATCTCTCTCTGTCCCACGCAGGATGTCCCTCTCTGTCCCACGCAGGATTTCCCTCTCTGTCCCACGCGGGATGTCCCTCTCTGTCCCTCGTCTGTTTTACGCGGGAAAAAGTACGCGGGATGTCCCTCTCTGTCCCAAGCGGGATGTCCCTCTCTGTCCCTCGTCTGGTTTACGCGGGGAAAAAATATATATTGAGTCGTGGTGTAAATCTTAATGGAAAAAATATCGATACATATTGAAGCAATTTCATTCTCAAGCTTTATTTACGTATCATAACTAGGTAGGTATTGATAAACACTAGTAGGTGTAACTAGGTAGATGTTGATAAACAGATGCAGGTATCTAAGTAGGCGCAGATGAATAATACTAGTAACTAAGTAGGTAGGGATTGATGAACATTGAACACTACCTAGTAGGTACCTAGGTATGTATTGATAAACAATGGTACGTATCAAGGTTGGTATTGACAAACAGTTATAGGTAACTACGTAAACATTGATAAACACTAGTAGATAACTCGGTAGGTATTGACAAACAGTTGTAGGTAACAAGGTTTGAATTGATAAACACTAGTAGATAACTAGGAAGGTATTGACAAACAGTTGTAGTTAACTGGGTATTATTGATGAGCACTAGTAGGTAACTAGGTAGGTATTGATGAACAATAGTAGGTAATCAGGTAGGTTTCGATGAACACAAGTAGGTAACTAGGTAGGTATTGATGAATACAAGTATGTAACTAGGACCTAGGTTGGTATTTATAAACAGTTGTAGGTAACTAGGTAGGCATTGATAAACACCAGTAGGTAACTAGGTAGGTATTGACAAACAGTTGTAGTTGATTAAGTATGTACTGATAAATACTATACGTAATAGGTAACGCAAATTATCAAGTTGCATAAAGATCATTCCAATACTATTTCTACCATGTCCGGGATGGCTCAGTGGTAGCGTCGCCGACTTCAATAGTACATCACACTACAGTCCTGAGTTCGACTCCACTACATTTCTTTCTCCATTTCTTCCCATTTAATTTGTAAATAATTGATATACAGCCAAATGTAGATATACACTATATGCAATAAAGTAAGAAATTGCAATAAAAAATAGTAAGATTTTTTTTATTTCTTATAAATATTTTTATTCCCCAATTAACCGAAGTAGTTTGAGCAGAAGGGAGATATGTCCCACTTGAAGAGAGGGACATCCACACTCTGTCCCATGTCTTGCACTAGGGGAGATTATTTTTTAAACTTTTTCGAATTCGAATATGCATTAGTGCGGAAAATTTGAATGTATAAACAATTTCAGACCTGTCGGATGTCATCTTCATCTGCCACCAGAGCTTCGAAAAATCGATAAATTCTAAAAAACTGGTCGCTTTTAAAAATTTCCAAAAAATTTAATTTGCGTCTATTTATTTCGCATTAGTGATGGAGTTCATTAGAAAGGTATATTTTAATTAGATTTCAAATTTAAAATCATTGTTACATCATCTTCATCTGACACCAGAGCTTCAAAAAATCGAAAAATTCTGAAAAATTGCGTGTCTATAAAAATTTCTCAACAAATTTAAATTTCGTCTAGTTTTGCATAAGTGATGAAGTTAATTAAAAAGGTTAATTATAATTAGCTCTCAAATTTGAAATCATTGTGACTTCATCTTCATCTGCCAGAAGCAGCCTGAAAATATCGTTCAATGGTCGTTTTTACAAAAATTCAAATTGGAAATAAACTTATAAATTAATTCCTTCTCATCTCAATTGGCAATAAAGTGATTCAACCATTAATGTTCTGAATGCAACTCTCATATTTCAAGCTTGCAACACATAATCTTTTACTGCAGCTTCTGCTCAAAAATGGTTTTCATAACGAATGCTTACAGATATCCAATGACATTTGTATACATTAATAAAATTCGTGAAGTATGGCTCTTAGTTTATTTCAAAGTATTTTGAAAAAATCCAGATCTAACCACGTGGAGGTGATTGTAAATCGAGTTCCACCCCACGTATCCTAACCTCCAAACCAATGATGAGCAAGGTTCTCCTTATAACACAACAAAAATGGAAAATTTAACACTGGAAAAGTCATTTCTTCTATTCAAGTACTGAAAATTTCTTCCTTCCTTCAATTTTTGTTTGAGTATGCAGCTTGAGTATGTCTGCGAAAAATCGCTAATCATTGAAAAAAATGTTCTCCGAATGGGCCAAATACCCATGGTTTTTCATTACACTGTCTACAATTTTTCTTAATTTCTTTGTCAAGTTTCTAGATGATTGTATCATTCATAAGAAGAATTTTGAAATCTAGAACCAACTCGAGAGTTTCTTGAGAAAGTCATATAGTAGAAATTGGAGTTCAATGCACCTGCGTGTCAACTGAAGATAAATTGCCAAGATAGGCAATTGAAGGAGCCACCATCATCACTATGTAACAGTGCAGAAGAGTTGCAGCGTGATTTAATGGATAGAGAAAATTTTCAAACCAGTGCTCAATTTTGCAGCCATACTCAAGCTGTGGAACGACATATCAAGATGGTCACAGAAGCCTCGACTTTAGCTGTCAAAAAAAAAACAGGAGATGGATTTATAAAAGTAGAAATTGGACGAAGAAAGAATTTTCCAGTACTTGAAACTTAGAGAGTATTTTTCCAGTGTTAAAGTTTCCATTTTTTTGTTGCGTTATAAGGAGAACTTTGCGCTCATTTTTTATTTTAGAAGCTGGAATGGGTAGGGTGGAAGTGACCGTGGAACTCAATGTACAACCACATGCACGTCGTTAGATCTAGATTTTTTCAAAATACTTTGAAATAAACTATGAGCCGTACTTAGCGAATTTTAATAATGTATACTAAATAATAATATCAATTAGATATATGTAAGCATTCGTTATGAAAACCATTTTGAGCACAAGCTGCAGTAAAATATTATGTGTTGCAAGCTTGAAATATGAGAGTTGCATTCAGAACATTAATGGTTGCATCACTTTATTGTCAATTGAGATGAGAATGAATTAATTTATAAGTTTATTTCCAATTTGAATTTATGTAAAAACGACCATTGAACGATATTTTCATGCTGCTTCTGGCAGATGAAGATGAGGTCAAAATGATTTCAAGCTCGAAAGCTAATTATAATAAACTGTTTTAATTAATTTTATCACTAACGCAAAATTATTATACGAAATTTAATTATTTTGGGAAATTTATAATGGCACGCAATTTTTCACAAATTTTATTTTTCGAAGCTCTGGTGGCAGATGAAGATGATATAATAATGATTTCAAATTGGAAAGCTGATTATATTATACCTTTCTTATGAACTTTATCACTAATGCAAAATTGATAGACGAAAATTATTTTTTTTTGAATTTTTTTAATGGCAACATGTTTTCCAGAATTTATCGATTTTTCGAAGCCCCGGTGGCAGATGAAGATGACATCCGACAGGTCTGAAATTTTTTATACCTACAAACTAGGTATGCTAACAAACTTTTCGCACTAATGCGTATTTGAATTCGAAAAAGTTGAAAAACGCTCCACCTTGATCCGCACTCTGTCCCACGTCTTGCAGAGGGGTACATCTACACTCTGTCTCACGTCTTGAATCCCTCCATAGCGAGGGACATCCGCACTCTGTCCCACGTGGGTCCCATGTCTTGAATCCCTCTATAGCGAGGGACATCCCCATTTTGTCCAACGTGGGTCCCACGTCTTGAAAACGGAGTGGGGTAAGACGCGGGACATGTGGATGTCCCCCTCTGTCAGAGAGGGACAAGACGTGAGATCAGACGTCTTGCAGAGGGGGACCCATGTGCAAACGAAGAGGGTTAGACGACTGCAAGACGTCTGATTTCCCCCGCCCCACGTCTTAAATCCCTCTATAGCGAGGGGTATCAGACGTCTTAAGACGTGGGACAAACAGCTTTTGGTTAGCTGGGATGTCTCTAGGCCAAAAAATGAGAGAGAATTATGGGGTTTTAATAAAGTCTAAATTTTTAAGTTTTTTTTTGGTGGGGAGGGGAGTGCTCCAAAGAATATGTAAACAATACAAGAATATGTATACAAACAATGCTTCAAAGAATATGTATACTATTGATTACAAAGGTATTTTTTACGAATAATACTTTCTTGAAAAGTAATAAAATAAAGTGATTGTGAACTATCAGAGAAAAGAGTCACTGAGATGATGTACTAAGAGAGAAAAGACTCACTATGACGATGTACTGTCAGAGAAAAGAATAACTCTGATGATATAGTATCAGAGAAAAGAGTCATTCTGATGATATAGTATCAGAGAAAACAGTCACAGTCATTAGGTACACAGCTTGCTCCAGAACTGAGAGTAGCTATTGCTCTCAGAGTGGGTGCCAGAGCTTAGCAAGTTCATTTTTTTTCTTGTTCTATGAATGATAAGAGGACTGCATTTCATTTTTCGTAGGCATGCATAGGGCGTCACCCAATGCATTCGGCAATGAATAACGGGCCTTGCAGAGAACGAGACTCACTTGAGTTTCTGTGCCTCCTGGATTGCTATAGAGATCACAACTGCGTACTGCACCACAACCACCATATCCTTAAATAATCAAGCATTTATTTATAATGAAGAACGTTTTATTCTTAGAGGTCTAACCACGAATATTACTCGGGACTTGTGATCCACAAAAGGAATGTCTTCAGCATCCTTTCAGCCGCGAATGATATTTTTTAGGTGTAACTCAACCCATCACTCAAAGTTCCTAAGATAATTTTCTTGTCTGAATCTATTTATTCTTTTTGTTTTTAAAGGATGTTATTCCAAATTAAATCATAATATATATTCTGCTATTGATTATTCTGCTAATAAAACACTACGAGTACAAAGGAATAACTGATTACCATTACTCCCAAATTATCCACAGGAATTCTGTCACATCAAACTCTTCATTTATTACCTCTGCCTATTCCACCTCAGCAACTCTAATTAATGAAAACATTTGAGCAGCTGCAGAATGCCTGAATGATTTGATTAGGGAGTAAGAATCTCAGAGTATGAATCACTCCTTTTATCATCTTTTCACCGTTTAAGCTGCTGTTTGAATCTCCAATTTTCTCTTGTCCGTTTACCCTAATCCTATATGCCAGTTAATTATTTCTCAACTTCCTAATTAAGCATGTTAGATCTAGAAGTTCTTCTCTCTATAGCTATTCATCAACAAGATGCAAGAATCTGTTGAAAATGATTTAAGTTAAAAAGTTAAAAAAAATTTGTGCAATATTTCTTTTTTGGGAAGTTCTTTAACTCTGTAATAATTGAAATTAACTCTTTTCGAATATACAGGGTGGGGCGTAAGTTTGGAAGCAATTTTTCAAACATTAATATAATTCTTAAAAATACAGTACTGGCCAAATTATTATGGATTTTTTCAAAAACGAACATTTTTTTATAAAAAGGTTAATTAAACCAATTTCATTGATTGCAAAGGAATTTATTTTAATTCATCGATACAAGGATACGTCTTGACCATTCATTAACACTTAGTTTATTAACATTTAACATCCGTAAGTGCTTCAACGGTTGGCACAACTGCATCGGACTGGGCAAATGCTAACAGTATGCATATCAGTTGTCGTCTAGCTGCCACGTGGTGAGGTTGTGTGTGCCTATATTTTGCATCTTATCAAGTGCCATTGTTGTCTGTCAGTCTTCTACCCTCCACTACTGACTAATAATAGTGTTTATTTTCTTTTTAAGGCAGTTTAGTGTTTGCAAGAGAATGTGAATAAAAATGGGTAGGAATTGTGACTTGAGTCCTCGCAAAATTGGACAAATAAAAGTTTTGTTGAGTGAGACTCCATTAAAAGAAAGAGAAATAGCAAGAAAATTAGGTGTTTCAACACAAACAGTCAGTGGTATCAAGAAAAAACTAGATAGCGGGGTAGATTTGGCTTCAAAAAGGATTGCAAAATGTGGCCGAAAACGAAAAACAACTCCGAGAACTGATAGACAGATTGTAAAAATGGCCCTTAAAGACAGAAGAACCTCTTGCAGAAACATTTCTGCAGAACTGGCGGTGCAGGGTGTTACCCTTTCCAGAAGAAGAGTGAATGCAAGGCTTTTGGAAAGTGGTTTGAGAGCATACCGCCCGAGAAAGAAGCCTCGATTAACTCAGCCAATGATAAAGGCACGTCTTGCCTGGGCTAAGACTCACATTAATTGGACTTCTGAACAGTGGGAGAAGGTATGAATGATATTAGCTTATTAAATTCAAAGCTTTAGCTATTCAATTCAATTGTGGTGCATAAAATAGTTCTAGTTATTAGTATTATCAATAGGGATGCATAAAATAATGTTCACCTTTGATTTTGACAACCAGATTTCCTTCGGCCCAAAAATTTTACTTGGTGTTTCATTACTTCTATGACTGTTACACTACTTCTGTCATATTCTCTATTGTTCCAGGTGGTCTTCTCTGATGAATCCACGATTTCAGTGCTGGATGATCGTGTGCAGAGTGTAAGGAGGCAGGCAGGTGAGGAATTGTTGCCTGAATGTCTGAAGAAGACAGTCAAATTCCCAGCAAAAATCATGGTGTGGGGAGCCATTTCAGTCCATGGAACAAGCAGATTACACATTGTTGAGGGTACAATGAACGCAGTAAAATATATAGAGGTACTAAAAGGTCGACTATTACCTCAAATACGTGAATGGTTCGGTCAACAACCCTGGATATTCCAACAAGACTCGGCCCCCTGTCATACGGCTAAAGTGGTGAAGACGTGGTGTACTCAAAATGATGTTCAGCTGCTCCCATGGGCTGGAAATTCGCCAGATATGAACCCTATCGAAAGTTTATGGGATATACTCAAAGACGAAATACATCAAGAGCCAATTACAACGAAGGAAACACTCATACGCCATCTTATTCAGGTCTGGTTCCACTTGGAGAAAATTCAGGAACATTGCAAAACTTTGATAAATGGTATGCCAATGCGCGTTAAAGCACTTAACGATGCTAAAGGTCGCAAAACTAAGTATTAATGAATAGTCAAAATGTATCCCTGTATCTATGTATTAAAATAAAATCATTTGCAATCAAAGAAATTTGTTTAATTAACCCTTTTGTTAAAAAATGTTCGATTTTGAAAAAATCCATAATAATTTGGCCAGTACTGTAAGTTCCTAAGTAGGTGATAGGGTTTGAACTATAGTAGAGACACTACATTATGACGTGGCAGTGTTATTTTTTACAAAAATTTAGTCAATTCAAAAATGTCAGACAAAAGAGAAGCCGTTATTGCTCTACACCGTGCCGGGAAGTCAGATTCCGTCATTTCAAAGACTCTCTCAATAGCGAGATCGACTGTTTGGAAGTGTGTGAAGCGTTTTAATGAGAGAGGAGACTTGACTGATCGTCCAAGAAGTGGTAGACCACGCTCACAACGCACCAAACAACTGATAAAATGTGCCCGAGAGAAGATCAGGAGGAACCCGAAAAGGTCAATACGATTGTTAGCCAAAACAGCTAATGTGAGTCCCAGAACAATGAGAAGAGTTGTCAAAGAAGACCTAAAGATGTCCTCTTTCACCCTCCAAAAGAGACACACTCTGTCAGAAGCTGTAAAGAAAAAGAGATTGGAGAGAAGAAAAGCACTTCTGAGAGAATTGAAGTCTGGCACGGCTGGTAAAATTGCTTGGTCTGACGAAAAAAATTTCACAGTGGAAATGGCTCACAACCGGAGGAATGACAGAATAATTGGTAAAAGTGCAAAAGACATCCCATACAACCAAAAAACTTTCCACAGAACCATGAAACCTGCTTCAGTAATGGTCTGGGCCGCCGTTTCAGAAACTTGGAGATCTCCTTTAATTTTTGTGGAACAAGGCGCCAAAATCAATGCTAAATGTCATATTGAGAATATTTTGACGCCAATGTTGGAGTCAGCTAAGGATCACTTCGGTAATGACACTCTATGGACATTTCAGCAAGATGGCGCGACTTCACATACTGCAAATGTCACTCAAAACTGGTGCCATGACCATCTTCCACGGTTTTGGTCCAAAGAAATGTGGCCTCCCTGCTCCCCAGATGTTAATCCTATGGACTTTTCGGTATGGTCCATTCTTGAATCAAAGGCCTGTGGTAAATTCCATCGCAGTGTGGATGATTTAAAGGGTTCGCTCCAGAGATCTTGGAAGGAAATTTCACAAGAACAGATGCGTGCCGCAGTAGGAGGAGTTCGGAAGAGATTTGAGACTGTTATTAAAAACAAGGGGGGACATTTTGAATAAATTTATGATTTTTGAATTCTTAAAACCCTCATGTAATAAAACATAACTGTAAATTATTAAATATATTTTTCGTTGGATTATAATATGCACTTTCATTTGCTTCCAAACTTACGCCCCACCCTGTATATAAAACGATATAATTACTAATTTTCAATTATATATAATATAAGTCTTCATTTAATTCATTTCATTACCAGACAAATTCGTATTTATTATTATATTAATTTTGATAACGTCATAACGTAAATGTTATAACATTTACTTATTGTTTTTATCCATGCCACCAAAATAACATAATTTTATATTCTTATTTCAATATATACTTAAGTAACAATAGGTGGTTAGCTACAGCTAATTAGCTGATACAGTGTATATCTACTCTTGACTCTGCCGCCAAAATGATATGATTGGTAAAATACTATTACAATTAACTTTAGAGTTGAAAGTGTATATCATATTAAATAATATAAACGTAATACTGTTTATAACACTTATTATATAATCATGTCCTTCTCAGTTCGCCGCAGCTTCACCATAAACACAGAGCAACTTTTCTTTCCTACAAAGCCAAAAACCTAATAAAATGTGCACTTATGATTTTTTTTCATAGTCAGAAAGAATGAGCATATATTCCAAATGAATACAATTTTACTTCACAATAAGGAAGAATTCAGGTTTACCTGAAAACATTTAGGCGAAATTTTTCATTGGATGAAATAATTTTTCTTATCGGAGGGAATATTATTTTCCTTGAATTGAATATTTTTTTTACTTTCAACTAATATAAACCTTTCATTGAATCCGATAACATAATATTACGTTCAAAACTTTTATTTAGATTGCTGGAATTTTTTCTTTTATTGAACTGTACCTATATTCTTTCTAGTTTTGGGGTAAGCAAAAATTAAAAGCAGAATAATTTCTCTCTGGTAGAAGCTAGGCTACATAATAAATTGTTTGAAAATGAGACTAACATTAGAAAGAATTTCTGTAGTTATTTGAACGCAGTTTTACAATTAGTTAGACTCATTTACCTGCTAATATATTTAATAATTAAGAGTAGCTCTCAATTATATGATATAAGTAAAAATACTTCAAATGATAAATATATTTAATTAGAGTTACAGATAGAAATAAGTTATCAATAGACAATAATGCCTTTTTAATGCACCTCTTCAATCAACAAAAAGAGAAATGGTTACCTATACATGATACAATACTAATTTTTACTTAGTATCAGCAATATCAGCATAAAACGAAAAATGATTAAAACTTAAATTTATTACCAAAAAAGGTCTGTAAAATGACGACAGTAAATTAGAATCATTCATTAAGTAGAGAGCATACAGAAATACGTAATATCATATAGCTTATAAAATATCAGTACCATGCAGATTCAAGGTACCCGTAGTTCAGATGGGTATACCGTAATTCAGATGGGTATACCGTAATTCAGATGGGTATACCGTAATTCAGATGGGTATACCATAATTCAGATGGGTATACCATAATTCAGATGGGTATACCATAATTCAGATGGGTATACCGTAATTCAGATGGGTATACCATAATTCAGATGGGTATACCATAATTCAGATGGGTATACCGTAATTCAGATGGGTATACCATAATTCAGATGGGTATACCATAATTCAGATGGGTATACCATAATTCAGATGGGTATACCATAATTCAGATGGGTATACCGTAATTCAGATGGGTATACCGTAATTCAGATGGGTATACCGTAATTCAGATGGGCATACCGTAATTCAGATGGGCATACCGTAATTCAGATGGGTATACCGTAATTCAGATGGGCATACCGTAATTCAGATGGGCATACCGTAATTCAGATGGGTATACCGTAATTCAGATGGGTATACCGTAATTCAGATGGATTTACCGTAGTTCAGATGGATTTACCGTAGTTCAGATGGATTTACCGTAGTTCAGATGGGTTTACCGCAGTTCAGATGGGTTTACCGTAGTTCAGATGGGTATACCGTAGTTCATATGGGAATACCGTATTTCAAAGTAGGTATAACGTAGTTCAGAGTACCGTAGTTTAGAGTACTGCAGATCTAAGTACAGTAGTTCAGAGTACCGAAGTTCATTCAGATTTAAGACGGGAAGCAAATAAATCTATGTCAAATGATCCAAATTTTTTACATAACATATCAAATATTATAGGTGACAAATCCCATTCAGTATTAACATCAAATACTATACTAGCTCTATCAGCTAAGTAATTCAAAGCATTAGTAATATGCTCAGCACTTATATGATTACTACGCTCAAGAGCCCAGAGCCAAAATAATCTAGTTTCAGAAAAGCAAGACACAGATTTGACACCAACAAAGGTATTAATGTAAGAAACAGCAGTGGAGTTATCAGTTTGTATTCTAATATGAGAATAGCTAGTATCATTTAAGAAACTTTTGAGACCGTAATTTATAGCCCGTAATTCTAGTACGCTAATATGCAAAGGCTCTTCCTCTGGAGACCAATGTCCACCAGTACTGTCAGTATCATAAACACATCCCCAGCCAATATTTGAGGCATTTGTTTTAATAAAAACTGAAGGAGGTGGTGTCTTAATCGGACTAAACCCAACATTTTGAAGCCACCAAGTTATTTCACTTCGTGACTCTTCGTTTATGGTCATGTAAGCATCGAAGTTACCTTTATTTTCTTATAAGGCTTCAATTTTGGAACATTCAAGATACCTATAAATTAGAGCACCATATTGAAAAGCTGGCAAACTAGAAACCAGAACTCCGATAAAACGAGCCACTTCTCGAATTACAAAAGTTTGGTCCGATAAAAATTTATTACACAAGTTAGTTATGCGAGCCTTCTTCTCCTTGGGTAGCGAAACGGTCACGGTACAAGAGTTAAGACAAAATCCTAAAAAGGTTATAGAGTAAGAATCGAATTGCCGACCGAATCGATATTTCGACCAAATTGTGTTTAACTTTAAAATTATAATTATTTACTCAGAATTAGTGATGAAGTGAATTGTAATCTTATTTGCTGGTTATTTACGAACATTTTGATCTATTCAGCGAGGTGAACGCATCATCAGAACTTTAAAAATATAGAAATATGTTCATCATTTGATGAAACGTGAGAAAATGAACCCTGTGACTGCTTATTGGGTCAATTGGTCGAAGCCAATCTTAATCAGTTATCGTTTGCCGACCGCAATTCTGATTGTTAATATTAGTTAACAATGAGTGTTACCAGAAGTTGGTTTCTTTATTAGGTGAAGAAAATGTTAGTAACATAATTTTTTTCAATGGTCGGTAAATCGTTACCCTACCTATAATGCAAATCGAATCATCGACCAACTGGTCGGAAATTTGTGATCGAGAGTCATAATGTCGACCAAGCTAATTCGCTTTGTCGACCAATACAAAAAAGTGTATTTACAATAATTATACATATAGTTTAATCATAATAATAATGTCAAAATTGACATGATAAATCACACACACTAAAGGTGTTTTGTTAGAAGAAATATCAGAATAATTAATAAAAACACACATTGTGAGATATTAATTATGGAATTCCTAAAACATCACAAGTTGACAGGTTGACGTTTTTATTGATATGGAAGTTGGTACGAATTTCTATTATTATAAGTGTGTTGAAACTTTTTCTTATGTATATAAGGTAAAGTATAGATATAGAAACTAATAACATAATCTATTAATCATATCCTACTTAAAGTTTCCTCTCCAGTCTCCGAGAAATGCGAGTTTGTTTCTTAATGCTGAAATATTACTCTGATAATCGCATAACATTTTATATTGTACATACATACTTTTTATATGATTTAAAAGTTTAATATTTTTGTATTAAAGTACGAAGTACTAATATGATGCTATATAAAAAATATTGTACGCTTTATTTTATTTTCGATTAGAATTTTGAAGAAAGTCGCATGTATAATTGTATATGTTCGGGTGCTCGTCATTCAAGTACTTTTGTTATGCGCCATCAGCCGATCTGATCATCGATCGATGGTTGTTCTAATGATGGATCCATAGATGGCACAGCGCGATCGATCGATAGTGTAGATCTTCCATTTTAACAATTTTCATTCGTTCAAAATATGATAAATATGTGTATTACATCTTGTTAGAAAATGTGAAAAATTGCACCATATGACCAGAAGGCAAAGAAAATTGTGTACAATATATTTCTTTTGACTTGTACTTAAGGAATTGGAACGTATATTATATCTTATTGATTATATGAAATTAAATCCATATGTAAGTATCGAGTAATCGGTACTCTTAGGCTTACAATAGTTTCAGTGATAATTTGATGAGTTTCCTCAATTCTCATGACTTTGTAAGCTTGACTGTTAAACTGCGCCTCCTTTAAAAAAAATCGGATGACAATTCGTACTTGTTTAATAGTTTTTTGTTAATTCACAGAATAATAGAAATTAGAAAACTGAGTGTCTCAAGTTTCATTATCATATTGATAATTCAGAGTAAATACCTTACCCTTACTTCAACCATATCTTGTTAATTTCATGGTAGATAGAAATTATAAGTATTGCATTTTCACCATTAGAATTATTTTGTTGATACCATTTAGTATATCTAAATTTGATGTACCTCATCTTAACCCCTTCTCCATCAGTTCCTCCACACAAATTCTATTTGAATTTGTATCATATTCTATAATCTATAATTCTATATCAATAAAGATTGCATTAATAAATTTGATGGGGACTAATACTGAAACTTATTTTAGTAACATTTCTTTTCGATTTAATTTCTGTAGGAATTTAACCTCTGCTTCGGAACCGAAGGCCATATTGCTGACATAAAAAGGAAATTAAATACAAGGGACTGGAAGAAGCTGTCAGAAAGGAAAGTGGCTTCATGAGCTAAGTACGTCATCTAACTTCAACGGTGACAATGCTATTGGATGCACAAAAGCTATTCCATAAATGAAGTCACTGATTAAGGAATGTGACGAAAAAGGACACAAGCAACAGTGGCTGTACTCACGGATAGAAGAGAAAAATGAAGAATTAATAGTAAATGAAGTCTACGAGTCTACCTAACACAAAATCTAAGACCTCGTAGTTGAGGAGCATAACCCTAGCGCTATCCTCTAAAATTCCAAGTAGCGTTAACGAAATTATAAATAAGGTAAAAAAAATGAAGAAAGACAATGCATAATCCAAATTACAACATTTCGGGGCCCAAGTGACGCCACCTCTCTTTTCTTCCATTCACCAGACATCTTCGGAATATCAATCCGAACTTCCAAAGTATAAGAATGTACACCATATGTTTTGAAGTTCAACTAGGAAGGTACACTCAATCAAATACAAATCTTCGTGCATTAAGGTATGAAATATGATAAACTATAGAAAGGTTCATTAACTTGACGAAGTAACTTACAGCTTAAACTAGGACTGAACATGCAATTTTTGTTAATAGAATTCAAATTGAAAATCAAAAGAAAGAATGTAGTGTACAATTAATCTATTTCTACAGCATTTTATTTATAGTGTTTCGTACAATTGTTGCACACAGAGTATTAACAACTCTAAAAGCATGTAAATTGTCTTATACTGAACTGAATTTTATGCAGCCTAGACGACTAGACCTTAGTTTTATAATATGCAATAAACTCATATTTTTTCCGGAACCTTGAAAGAACCTTTGAAGGTCATAAAAATCTGGAACAAAATTGCATGAAACCAATATATTTACAACTAGATTACATACACTCGGTAGAGCGCATACCTTCGCCGCCGCTTTGACCCGATCCCTCTCAAAAACTAATAAACTAGTAACTGGATAATGACCAATCGTCCCACCAAGTTTCATATTACATGGTTGAATATTTTTTTGAGTTATTGAGTTATAAATGACCTTGATCTTTGTCCAGATCGCTCCTAAATTTCTTCCAGATGGTTTCTGAACGTTGACCATTCGTCTTATTGAGTTTTAAATGGCCTTGACCTTGATCTTTGACCTTTGACCAGATCTCTTCCAAAATCTGACAAAATGGTTCATGGATATTGTCCAATTGTCCCACTAAGTTTCATGCAATATGGTTCAACAATACTTTTTGAGTTGTAATTGACCATGACCTATACCAGAAAGTCACTGGACATTGACCAATAATTGTTTCACCAAATTTCAGGCAATTTAGTTGAACACTTTTTCAGTTATGCGAATAACAAGATGATAAATAAATAAATGCCGATTAAAATAAGACCTTCCTTAAATTTGCGAGGATAAAAATTGATACATATTTATTCTTTTGAATTCATTAATTTATAAATAGCAATAGTGCAATACAATTTAAAGGAATCCACGAAACCTCAATTTCTAGATTTAGAAAAATAATTATGAAAGTAAAAAAAATATTTTCATCATATTTTTCATTCAAAAACGTCTAATTTACAATTTCAAAACAGCTAATTTTTTGCCTAATGCGTTGCATCTCTAAATAGTAACCATTATGAATAGTTAAAATGATTGTTTTAGTAGATATTAATTCAATTATTATTAACTTTTTATGCGTACAATTCACATAACAGCCTGGTCGATTAATTGATTTTATGGTCGGTAAACGATACCTGGTCGAAATATTGAACTTATAAATGAACCTTGGTCGATAAATCGATATACTTAAAAAAATACATGATCTCAAAAAATGATGTTTAGTTCAAAAACCAATATAGCTAGAAACTTCCTGTTTGCAAATAAACTAAGTACAAATCAATGGCAACACTCGAGTACATCTATCATTGTAGTGAGAGTACTTGTTTTCAAATAAATTGGAAATTAGGAGAAGGTGTGTTATTTGGTCGGTGATGCGATTCTTACCCTAGTTTGTGAGGGAATTACAACAGATTTCTCACGATTAATGATTAATCCTGCCTTCTCTAAAATTTCTTTAGTTGCAAAAACATTTTGAAGGCATGAACGTGAGTCACCATCAATTAAAAGCGAGTCGTCCAAGTAATACACAGATATATAACCTTCTGAACATAATTTGGCAAAAACAGGTTTCACGATTTTAGTGAATAGCCTCGGAGCACAACTTAAACCTTGAGCCAAGCAGGTATACTCGAAAAGTTTCCCATTCCAGAAAAATCTCAGAAATTTACGATAAGAGCTATCAAACAATTTTCAGTAATCAAACCTATATCTGTATTTAAACTTTCCATTTTGAAATGTTCATAAGTGACATGGAGATTGAGGGGTTTTAGATTTAGTATAAATCGCACATCACCATTTGGCTTGGGCACAGGAAAAATATTATTAATGTACTCTCCTTCGCAATGATCTACTTCGTGAATAATTTGAACATCAATGATTTTATCAACAGTCACATTTATTTCATTTTTGTCCTCCAAAGAACAATGAATAGGAGAAGGAACGAAGTTTTGAGAGAATTCAAAATAAAAATAAATTTTTGCACCCCTAATTGCACTCAGAATGAAAGTATCAGTAGTCAATGTTTTCCAATAATCATAAAAAAACTTTAATCTACCTCCGATCACATTACTTACATCATTAGAAACAGTAGCAGGGGAAGAAAATTCAGGTGGAAGCCCCTCAATTAGTTTTTTGAGGGGCGTGGTCGGTTTAAAGGAGCTCTCTTAGTAAATTGAGTAAGAAAAGGGTTAAATCTCCTAAAACCACGTCCAGGTCTACCACGACGGGAGCCAAACTGCCTTCTAGAAGCCCATGTAAAGCCACGTGACCTGAAACTAGGTGCACCCCTGCCACGGAGCTGAGAAGAAATTTTATGTAGTTCTGAAACCTCCTTGATATCAGAGCTCAAAGAATCGCCAAAAAGATTCTTCCCTGAAAAATCATAAGAATCTTTGCACAGTGGGTGCATGGATGGAGGTAGGTCATTCTTCAACAGAGCTCTACGTTTCCTCACCATAGAAACATTGGCAGACCCTAAGAACATGAGACTGTCACTCAGAGAACGTATGAATTCTTTAACATCTAGAGTAGAGAGATCATACTTAGCTTCATTCAGCTTTTGCAATACTTTCACAGTAGGCACAGCACTAAGGAGAAAGTCTTTCTGGATAGCCTGTAAGGATAGGTCGGTACACTTGGAACCAAAAGTTAAATTGTTCCAAATTGGTTTATTTACCTGAGGCACCTCAATAAGCTCAATATTGGAAGGACGAGGGTACTTATCATATTTAGCTTTATCAGTACTAGTATCAAGTTTGATATTAAGCAGCTTGTTAGTCAAGTTAGCAAGAGAATCAGAGACATTCTCACCAAGTTGCTCAGTTGATTCAATTTCAGAAGATAAACTGTCAAAAATATCCATACTTTCAGAAGTATCTTCCAAGTGCTCAAAGTCAACACTCTGTCCTTCCAAATACTCTAAATCCTCTTCATATTCAGAGGCAACCAAACCTGCAACTGATTGTTGCAAATTTTGGAAAGCCATCATCATAATATCAGCTAGCCTGTCAAATTTAGAGTCTTCAACCTCCTTAGTTTCTAGTGTTTTTACTGGAACACTTTTTCTTTGTACTAGGTTCATCTTTAGAAGCACGATTGGAACTACTAGTTTTATAAGAATTCGAAATGCTAGGTTTAGGGTTCTTTGTTTTAACTGTTTCAGCAATTTCACCTTCATGATCAACTGATTTTTTCTGCTTCTCAGTCAAAACTTCAGAAAATAAATCAGACATTTTAAAGCAACTGAAAAAGGCAACATTACAAGTTAATCATAACAGAATACTAATGTTCAAATTATACTGATCCCAAGTCACAGTAGTTTGAAATTAATTTATCAAATTTATTTGAATGCTTATCCCAAGTCACAGCAAGTTGCAATTAATTTATAAAAGAATTTAGTGCTGATCCCAAGTCACAGCAAATTGCAAAATTTTATTTATGAATTTAGTGCTGATCCCAAGTCGCAGCAAATTGCAAATAATTTATTAAAAGAATTTAGTGCTGATCCCAAGTCACAGCAAATTGCAACTAATTTATTAAAGAATTTAGTGCTGATCCCAAGTCACAGCAAATTGCAAATAATTTATTATAAGAATTTAGTGCTGGTCCCAAGTCACAGCAAGTTGCAATTTATTTAATCGAAATTAATTTTAGTGCTGATCCCAAGTCACAGCAAGTTGCCAGTACTTTATTAAAAACTGTGCTAATTCCAAGTCACAGCAGTTTCTCATTAGTTATATAAATACAATTAATTTTAAAGTATAGGCTATTACAACCGTAAAATACTAAGCTGATACTAAGACATAGTAGAGTAGTCATGATTTCCAGTAAGCTAGTGCTGAAACTAATTCATAGTCATTCAATGTATGATAAAAAAAGAACATTTTATCATCCGTAGCATGGCTAATAGAGAAATAATTATTAATTTCAAATAGTGATTTAATATAGCAAAAATATAATGCTGATCCCAAGTCACAGCTAATTTTCAAGTTTATAAATTTATCTAGGTTGGTATAGCTACCTACATCATTACCCTAGACTCATTACTAAAGAAATTTAGTACTAGGCTAGTATAACGTAAACATTAAAAAGTATAATAATAATAGTTATAATACACATAATAATTAAAAACCTACAAGATAAACGTACTTATCTATGAATTTGCAAATGAAGTTACAACAAGATGGCGACCGGTGAACGACGGCAGTCAGCAAATGCGCGCGCAGCACATACACCTAACAACCACACAAGTCACGTATAAATAGTCAACTGTTGTGCATATACAAGCCACGTACCACCTAGTCTCTCTCGTATAGTCCCTTGTCCACGCCGTAAGGAAAGATCAAGAATATCATGTGAAGTAATTGCAAATATTAAAATCTACTACGCACAACAAATTAGTTAATCACTCTATTAATATTACGTTCATTAACGAGTGTAGTTCAATTATTTATCTCTTAATTATCCGTTTAAGAAGTCATATTTGAAACCACGTATTCACTGAGTGTATATAAATATGGAGGTAGCATAGCAGGGGCACAAGTGATGCCAAAAAGTGGTGCCATGGGCGTCTTAACCTCAGTATATAGAATATGTAGTGACAATCGAGACGTTTAGTGTACGTAACATCATCACAGCAACACTCATAAACCAAACTCTATTGTCATTGCTATGTATATTTTTATCCTGTGGTCTAAACCAATGGCGTTCCTGCCACTCACATCAGTTTAACAGAATGCACGGAAAGGAGAGGATATGCCTGTAAAGGGGCCTTTACACGAGCACTGGTCAGTGCCACTATTCTCCACACTTTTTTCACCACACTGCCCAATAATTAGCTCAGCGCCTTTAAGCCCGGTTCGCACGATCATGCAGAATGTCATTAAGCATGAAACAGGTGCATAATAGGCGTTCAGCCGACAGTCATTCAAATAGATTTCGTCGTGACGGTAGAATGTCTCTGTGTCCTCAAAATGCGATTTCATTATCCTTAATAATAATAATAATATTATTGAAAGAAATAAATTCTCACCCAAAAATATAAATAAATTAAAATAGGAATTTATAGCTGAAAAACAAAATTTGTATACAAATTCAATTTATGTATTTAAAAAATTTAATTCACTTACAAATTGATTTTTATATAGGTATGTTTCGAATAAAGCGCATTTTTTTTATTTTTTTATTGAAATAACCAATTGATCGAACTTTTCACCAAGCATTTGTGGTTCTAATCGTTCTATATATAAAAATAAATTTTAATGTTATCTATTTTAGAGCTGCTTATCCATTCTTGTGGAAAAAAAATAACATTTTGACCGAAGTTCTAGGCGTGTGTAGGATATAAGCTCCGCTCCCTTGCTCACTGGATTTCCTTTCATTCATCATGCCGCGTGATCATGCAGCATGTCATGCAAAATAAGGGGTTCACACGATCATGCCTTCTGATATGCAGTAGTATCATGCCAAAGGTTGCCAAAATTATTTCCTTGAATGTAACAGATCAAATACTAAAAATGTACCAGATTTGAATTATTTGATATAAAAAAGTACCAACAAATTCCAGGCCAATTTTTGAGCTAACTTTTCTCAAAATTTCTGAGCAAAGCCTATTTTCACTGATTTTTGAAGATTTAAAGCTAAAATTAACATAAGAGTATTTTCAAGATTTATAGCCAATTACATATATCTGAGATATAACCATTTGAAATGTAAGCCAATTAATTGGATTTAACTGACACACTGTATAACATGAAACATATTCAATTTCTTATAAAATTAAACTGAAAAAGGAGGTAAAAAGAGTAATAATATGGTGCTTTGACAAAAATGAGAGACGAAAAGTACCAAATTTGGTATAATGGTATCAAGTTCGGCACGCCTGATCATGCTCGTACAATCATGCATGCATGATCGTGCGAACCTGGCTTTACACGAGCAGAATGTGCTTCGGTGGGCACTGACACTTTAGTATCGTGGTTAGCATCTAATATGCTATTAAACACTAACGCTGTTAGTGTTTTATCTTTATTATCTTTAGATTTTATTTTCCATAGGCATGTGTGCTCTTGAACTAGGCCAATGAAAGGGGTTGTTGATTGTCTGGCAATCGCTACTGACAGAAAGTGGCACCACCAAGTTTTGGCAAAAAGGGTGGGGCAACTAGCAAAGTGGGCGTGGCATAAAGCAGTGTCACCACAAAGTGGCACTGAGCACTTACCGTGGAAAGGCCCCTTAAGGCACTCCTCATTTTAACAACTCTCTCTCTCTCTCTACCTCATGCACTTCTTGAAACCCTACTTTTTAAAGATTTGATAGTTACTTTCATGACAAATACAGATCATTTCTATGATGAAAAAGTGTATAATTTGATTACGATTTGTTTTGATATCTCGCTAAAACTATAATTTTATTACAGTAATAACAAGATGAACAGAGAGAATGTATACTCAAACCATAATAAATTCACAAAAAAAAAATATATTAAACCATAAAAAATATAAGAATTCATTCATGGGTCACAGCATATACTTTTCAAAAAGAAAGAAATTGCTACGGACTATTTTCGACTAATTTATTGCACAAAAAGGATAAAATTACATTTTTAGAAAAGAGAAGCAATGGACCATACACGTATATCCAGAAACTTATTGTGACGTCACGACTTGATCATTCTATTAGATTGAATGTAAAATATAAACATACTTATAACTAGGGTTGTGACAATATTCTTTTAGCATAAAAATATAATCTCGAGCATATTTTAAATAAAGCATATTCTTTCATTAAAAACATATTCTTTTTATTGAAAATTTATTCTTTAATTGAAAATTTATTCTTTTTTTTTTAAGTAATAAAACATATCCTTTCAACAATATATAAAAAAATAATGAAACTAATATATTTCTCAGTTCAGAGATATGCTATATAACTAAAGAATATATATTAACAAGAAAAAAACCTTAGAAAGTAAGTATATAGGAATTTTAGAAGACCGTCGTCGAACAATACATGCCAAAATTATTGGAACATACAAGCCGAATTGAGGTTAATACCTGAAAAACCTGTTCAGGGTTCGATATTGAAAAGTTTCATAAATCAATATTAGAAAATGCATTTTTATTTTATCCTAACAAATTTTCAACGTTTCTTAGTTTAAATTTAAAATTTAACCGTTTCATAAACCCGATATTACTGTGACTGGACTTGGTCAGACGAAATACAGATGATTCAAGGTAAAAAAACTTATTTAAACTCTTCAAAGATTTCCATTGCACCGAAACAAGAGATTAGCATCTAAATGTGATTTAAAGAACTTGCTTATATCACTTATCATATTTATATATATATAATTGCAGCACTTTTAATGAATTAAGCTTAAAAAGCATAATTAATTAAGCATAAAAAACATAATTGAGCATAAAAAGAATATAAAGCATATTTTAAAGCATATTTCAGAGCATAAAAGAATATATTTAGAGCATATGAGAATATATTGCGTGAGAATATAAAGCATATTTCAAAGAGAATATTGTCACAACCCTACTTATAACTCTTGTTGACATAAATAAATAAAAGTATTTCATGTACAAACACAATCAATATATATGCAAGGGGTTTAACTTACCCATTTTGTTACATATGTTACATGGTGGGATAATATGTAAACCACCATAAAAATATCATTCATGAACACAAGTTTCATGGTGGTATTAAATTTATAATGGAACATATTACTTTCATTTAAATTCAGTACTATTGAGTTTATTAATATAAGGATAAAAACCACCTATGCAACTTGGTAATTTTTTATTCTCAAATTTTTTATGACTCAAAGAATTGAAGTCTGTTTTGGAACCAAAAACTATATCGCTAACATCAAAAGGAAGTTAAATACAAGGGAATAGAAGAGGCAATCAGAAAGGAAAGTGGCTCCGTGAACAAAGCTCAGGTATGCAGAAAAGCAGTTACTTAATTGAAAAGCATGTGGATTGGGAAAGATGGAACTGACAGATGGAAGATTAAAATGAAGAGTTGATGTTAAGTTTTTTGGGTTGTGTTAAACCCTCATTTATTAGATCATGAGTTTCCACGAACCGATGAAATAGCTTACAGTTTTCTAATTCAAGACAATAAATACTTGTATTACCTTAATTAACGGATAAAACACAATAAAAAGAGGTAAAACCTCTAGAATCCTGATAGGTGAAGCATCATAAATGGCACAGCTACGCCATAAACTAGTGACGTCATCGATGGTCAGAGCTAGACCACAGACACATCATCATTACAGTGCAAAAAAGCCGTGCGATATCCTCGAGTGAGGGGGAGGAGGTTCTTCATCGGTCCGTGGAAACTCATGATGTAATAAATAAGGGTTTAACACAACCCAACATTATTAGATCTTATTCGTTTCCATGGACCGATGAAATAGCTTACAATACCACCATGTAGCGGAAAACTTATTGAGCACAGTATGGAGGAGGACTTGAGGAACACGAACAATCCCAATACAACATCTTTTTTTATAAAAAGAACACATGAACTTAGCACAAGCTAGTTAAACAATTTAAACAGAACCGAGAGCTACAAAACTAGTTGACAAAGGTTAAATACTAGTTAAATATTTAGAGATGAAAACATTAGAGGACTTCCAGAAGGTTCTCTTCATAATTTCATCCATTTTAACTCCTCTAGTCCAGGCTAGCGAAGAGGCAATTTTTCGCACATCGTGCGCTATAGGGAAAGAGCTGAGGAGATTTCAAAGACTTACCACTTTTCAAATTGTAGAATAATTGAGGTCCATTGTAGTGAGCGGAAATATGGAGCCAATACTTGAGACAGAGAACGGGACATAGCCTGTGTGAATTTTTGGATGCGTCAAAAAGTGCTGGGATACCGATATTACGAGCGATGTTGTTATATCTCTCGTTTTTGTACAAGAAGCCAGGGCGAACCGCAATGGTCACTCTTGATGAGCAAGGTAAGAAAGACACCGATCTCCTATCGAAAGCGGATATCTCTGATACTCTATTTCCGGTTGCTAATGCTAGTTTTCGACATCCAATGATGCATGGAAGCATTCTTTTTAGAATATTGAGGCATCTCCAGTACAGACAAACTTTCGTCAGGGACAATTGTGGTAAAATTTGTTTTTTAGGTGAGTTCTTTATGAATTGAGAACTCAAAAGCATGGAGAATGGGTGAGACTTTGTATTAATGTTGAAGCCGTAAAGTATTGGTAAGTAAAGAGCATTTTTATGGGTCAAAGTAGTACGTGGTGCAAGGAGTTTCTCTTCTACCAGATAAGAGAGGAACCGTAAGATCACAGATGTGGTTAGTTTGGGGGTTTTAGTTTCCATAAGCCATAATTGGAATACTTTCCAGCTATATTGATATTGTCTAATGGTAGATTCTCTATGAGACAAAACCAATTTATTTGCCATCTCTAAGCCAAAACCGGGTGCTAGGAGCATTCTTAGAAAGTCCAAGCGTAAAAGCTCGAGGGCGAGAGAGCATCTTGTGATACCCAACCTGAGAGAATTTGCTGGCAGACGTGCAACTCAAGGTTAACACTTGAGGCTTTTGATGAGAGTTCTGCCCACCATGGAGCCGCTGGAGTGAAAGGGGTTATTAATACTCCTTTTCCCAAATACGTTCGCAATCTCACGATTATTTCCTGTATCAGAGCTGGTGGCGGAAACACGTAGATCGATTTCCATCTGTTCCAGTTGGAATAGTACTAGGATTGCTTTTGGATGCGGGAACCTGCATCCGAAGTTGGCAACTTGATTGTTTCCTGGGTGAGCAAAGAGGTCTACTTCGAACAGATGGGTGATTTGCTGAAGTTTCAGCAAGGATTTTCTCGTTAAAGACCATTCCGCAGAGTTTGGTTTGTCTCGAGATAGCTGGTCTGCCCAAACATTCATTTCCCCTGGGATATATTGAGCTTTCAGATGACAAGGAGTTTTTTGACAAATATCTGATAGTTTCTCTCCAATTTTCTGAAGTCTTTTCTGGGACTCTTGGTTAAGTCCCAGCTGGTTTACCACCGAGCAAGCAGCTTTGCTGTCCGACTTCATCAGGATAGTTGAGTGATGAGGAAGGGTGAGCAGCTTTAGGCTTTTCAAGATTCAAGTTCTGTGATGTGGAAGTTCCTTTCGGATACGTCCCAGTATTTCGCCACGCTTATTCCTGTTGATGTTACTGCCTTCTCCCTTCTCTGAGGAGTCTGTCCAAAAGATGAGTCTGGTCACTGGAATTCGAAACGACACTGCCTTTGCGTTTGTTTGGATTTTGATCCACCAGCGAAGACGTACCTGAAAATCCGGAGAAACTAGAACCCGACCTTTGTGAAAAGGCGGTCTGTGATGAAGGATACGGTAGAATTGATGGCGGCCTAGATATTTCAATAGTGCCACAATTCCCTTGAATACTCTGGAATTGTCGTCGAGAGAAATGACTGTGGCTCACTAGGTCTTGGGCTACTGTGGAAATATTTTGAAATTTGTTTTGACTTGGTAGAAGTGTGCCGCTTTCTCCGTTCCAAACTATTCCCAGGTAGGTTATGATTTTAGTTGGTATCAAGACAGATTTCTTGTCGTTTATTTTGAACCCCAATTCCATCAGAGTGTTCCTTGTCAATTGATTGTATGACTCTAGCTCTTCTTCCCTTTGGTTCCATATCAACCAGTCGTCCATATACGCACTGCATGTTACTCCTTGGTTGTGAATCAGGGTTAGAGGGTATTTTGACAATCTGGTGTATATCATGGGAGCTATGTTGAGGCCGAAAGGCATTGCCCTGAAGGAGTAGAGATTTCCATTCATTGAGAAGCAAATGATTTTTTGAAAACGCTTGTGTAGTGGACAATGTAGAAAGGCGTCTGAAATATCTATTTATGTGAAAAAGGTTGTTGCTGGAAGACCTTGTCTTAATTTCTCTGCTGCTTGCATTTTGAACTTTTGGCAAGCAATCATTTTGTTCAGCCGTGAGAGATCCAGAACAAGTCTGAAATCCCAATCGCTTTTTGGTACTTTGAAAATTGGTGATGTGAAGCATGATTGTATTGTAGTTTTGCAAATTACCCCTTTTTCGATATATTTTTGAACGATATCCGAGACATCTCCTCTTGCTGTGGAGAAGGGAGGGAAATTCAGACGAGGAGGTTTGCCTTTCCACTTCCATGTTAGTCCGAATTTTATTGTGCGTTGAAGACTGTTGGCAAGTCGATCGGGTATTGTGTAGTCATTGGGCATTTTGTTTTTTGTTTGAAAATTTAGTTTTGTGAGAGGAAGGTCCTCTATTAACCGTTTTTGTTTCAGACCTTCCCTTCAGTATGTTGTTTCGATGTTGGTGTTCTCTAGCAGGAAAGTTTGATCTGCTAATTTCTATTCAATTGAATTGTACCTCTCTATATAACATACGTAGTGCTCCCTTTAAACTATACCCAATAATTAATACACTTATAGGGGACTACGGCAGTTGTAAAGGTACGATCGAGCATTTCGACACGCTAGTGCGATTGTAAACTGGATCAACGAAAAGTAAGCGAAACTGGAAAATCAGTTGTTGAACAGTGTTCCTCCAGTACCGTGAAAACGAAATGGATAACCAATCAAGTGATAAATCTATTCTAAACTGCTTATAGTAAATAAGCCATGAGGGGTTCCTGAAGCTGTCTTTGGTGAATAAAAGGGAAGGGGGTTGCGTCCCTTGGGTCCCAAACTATTGTAATTTGGATTATGTATTGTCTATTTTATGTTTACCATGTTTATCATATTTTTAACTCTCCATGCAGTTTTAGAGGATAGCGCTAGAGTTATGCTCTACAATTACGAGGTCTTAGATTTTGTGTTAGGTAAGCTCGTAGATTTCATTTACTATCACCTCTTCATTTCCCTCTTCCATCCTTGAGTGCAGCCACCGGTGCTTGAAACCATTTTTGTCACATTCCTCGGTAAGTGACTGCATTCACGGAGTAGCTTTTCAACATCAATGAGCGCGTCGTGACTTTGTCCATGGAGCCATTTTCCTTTCTGACTGCTTCTTCCAGTCCCTTGTATTTCATTTCCTTTTGACGTCAGCGACATGGCCATTGGTTCAGAAGCAGATGTTAAACCTCTACTAAACGTAAATAATTAAAAGTTGATGGGCTATTTAACATGTTCCATTTTAGAGTAAATTCAGTGTTATCGGACGGTTCCACATTTTCGAATATATAAGAAATAAATGTAATAATTATAATTATTAAATTTTTACTTAAATTGGTATCCATGATACCAGTAGGTAAAATACAAGTTTAGAAATGAAAATCAATACATAAATAGTTTTCTACGTAAAATGCTGAACCCCATATCTGAAAACTTGAGCTTTCACCTATAGTGCCAAAAGCTGCAAATGAGACGATTAAAATTCAGTGATTCACATTATAGATAATTAAACTTAAAGTGGTAATCAGACTCAATAAATCTATATATAATAATCATTATTTAACTTTTATTTCAATTGGTATCATACCTTCAGCTATTATGTTACTAATTTAATAGTAGTTAAATAATAATTATCATATTTTCCTTTATCACGTGTTCGAAAATATAGATCCTATATTGATAACTTGGAACATAATACCCTACTGCTAAAAATATTTCTCATAGCAAAAAACTCCTGTTTGTTCAATGAAACACAATTATATAAGTCAAAATATCAGACTAATTACTCAACTATTATGACCTATATTTACTGAGTGAGAGTTAATCTATGGTCAAATTTTAATTAATGCATTCATTACTTTGAACTTTCATCACAGAGCTTTCATCTGTATTCTAAGTCGTGGCCTCAAAACATTTTCTTTGATTTGAACTCAAAGAGAACAAAATTTTTAAGGAGTTACAATTATATAAAAATTTGACCAACTCATTATTATTTGTAATAAGAATAAGTTGTGATTTTGGTTATAAAAGCGGTGCTCGCCTGTATTGTTCTATTCACTTTGAAATATCTTCAAGTATCTCTGGGTCGTTTAATATCAAATTTTTTCTTAGGTAAATGCATCCACGGTGGCAAAGTTACAGAGGAACAGGCACGAGGATGGATGGACCCACGATCGATACCCGGACACATCACTTAATTTCTTCCCATTTGATTTATATATAACATTATGTAACATTAATCTTAATCGAATTGATATGCATCTAAACGTACAGTACGTTATATCAATAAAGTAAGAGTTTCCAATTTTAATTTTTTTTATTGGATGCAAGTGGATATAGTATCGATGCCAAATATACTTGATATGATGCGGTTTAGCGGTGCAAACGGATATCGGATTGATGTCTACTTGATATCACCATGTCTAATTTGTTACTGGTATTTGATGTCGGAAGAGAGGTTATACAGAGTCGTTTAGACATCGAATAGATACATTCATGTTTGCTGGGAAAAGGGTGGTATGTAATGGCTATAAGGGAAGAAGAAGAGGCATTCGCAGTGATTGGGTTGCCAGTACCCCAGGAATGCCATGTTATTTAATACAAAATGGTCAGGGAATTTTTTAATTTTCAGTCAGGGAAAGTCAGGAAATGTCAGGGAAATTATTTTAATTTTTTTGTGGCAACTCGGTCTTGGGTCGCGCACTTGTATAGACTTTTATCTAGATTCCTCAAATAACTTTAACATTTTTGATTTTAAAAGAAGCGGCAGCGCTGAAGCGTGAAAAACCTCTAGCGCTTCTGAAAAAAGGAGCGGCGCTGCCGCTACCGCTACATTAGCACAGAAGTAGCGGCGCTGCCGCTTCACAAAAAGAAGCGCCACTATTAGCGCGCGCTACAAGTAGCGGCGCTGCGCCCACCTCTGGATAGTATTACCATGTTAACGAGTTCAGTCTTGCAATCTCTCTTGCTCTCTCACTTTTGGTGTGCGCGGAGCCTAAAGATTAAGAAACTAGAATGCTACTGCTGCGTTACAGCTAACAATTATTAGCTCTATGCAACTGATCATCAAAAATATTAAAAATGCTCTTATAAATATCCTAAAAGTCGCTTTGAAGTTAGTGTAGACTGGTGTCCGGAAAACTGCCAGGCGGAAAACTGCCGAAGCGGAAAACTGCCAAGCGGAAAACTGCCAGGCGGAAAACGGCCATTCATTTATGGGCAATACATGTATATTTTTTTTGACTTTCTGAAATATTCTTTAGTTATAAACACATTTTAATTTATACATATAAAAAAAATGGCGTTAGTCCTTCTTTATGGGGTTAATGGGACATTCATTTTTAAAGTAATAACTACATGGATATTGGAATATTTAAATAATATTCAAAGAAAAATACTATTTCAATAAAGCTAATTTATTAAACACTCAGTAAACCAAACTTCAGTACACATAAGGATTTTATAATTACTATTTTTAACTTATTTTCAAAGTCACGTAAATTTTAGAAACATATTCAGTTACGTTTTAGTCTTTTTTTAATTTCCTATTGACGTCAGCAATATAGTGTTTTGTTCCTAAGCAAACGTTAAACTCTGTGTACTGATTTGTGAATACTAGATAATTAGATATTCTCACAATAATATAATTTTACTTTATACAATAAATTATGTGAATGTTAAATCAACTTAAATGTATGTTAAATAGTTATTACATTTACATTTTTATTCTTCATGTCATTAACACAACCCATTCATCTAAACAATTTTCATTTATATGTAAAAAGTATTATCAATTAATATGCAATCAATTCGATCGAGTGAAATTGTTAGAGAATAAGGTAGGTAATAGCAGTTTAATAATCATTGATGTTGGGTTGCAAATTCTAAATATTTCACGAACATCAATCAAAGTTGTTTTATTGTGAGTACAAGTGAATATAAACTTCCCTACAAACATTTCCATGTGTATACCATGTGGCACTTACACATTTAAATCATGTGTATACCATGCATATTTTCGGAAATGGATACCATATTTATTACATGTTGTTTTACGTGGTAATATGGTAAATTATATGTGGTTACCATATGTTATAAGTATGGTATTTAACATATTGCTATGAATGTGGTAAATAACACTTGGTAAACGCCTGTAATAATTAAGTATGGTAATTTACATGTGGATATGATGTGGTGTATACAATCTCTATATGATATGTTTTTTATGATATGGTTTTAAAATGGCATAACCACATATTAATTATGTGTTTTTATGTTTGGTTAGGTTGGTTCAATGTGGATAGCACATATTCATACTGCATTGCCAATCATTAAACCACATGGTAAAGATGTGAATGCAATACGGAATTATTTGCAGGGTTGATGACTCGTTCAATTATCAAATTATAAACACAAAAAGAAATAATTAGACACTAAACCTGTTATGAACTAATAGTGTAAAGATGCGTTGTGTAAACAATGAAATTGTACTCTGTCCCTAATACAATTATTTCTTTGTTTCTTATAATAGTATTTTCTAAGAAAGGTTATATTTTCAATTTCTATATTGTAATTGATTAATTTTTGTAATATATATCTAATTATGTATTTTACATATTTTTTAATCAATTGGTTTACATACAACTATTATTTTTATTTTGTAAAAATGAATATCCCTTTAACTCCTTAACGAAAGACGAACGGCTTCTTTATAAATTAAATGTCATTATTGACTAAACTGATTAAATTGTCAATAAGTGACTGGCAGTTTTCCGCCTGGCAGTTTTCCACCTGGCAGTTTTCTGCTTCGGCAGTTTTCCGCCTGGCAGTATTCCGTGTACCGTGTAGACTATAGTCTACATTCATCCTTAAGGTGCGTTTTGCATGCAGCGATTATCGCGATCATCGTTCAGCGATGATCTTCCAACAATAGAAATACATTGAATTATAGCTCGGCGGTAATCGCTCTTTGAAAAACAGCTAAGTAGGAATAGTATTGAACTTGTGTTCAGTGATAATTGTTAAACGATGATCGCAATTAATAATCGCTGCATGCAAAACGTACCTTTAATGGGTTAATGTATAATGTATACATCGGCTGCAATTCTTTGCAGTAATATGAACGATTCATTTTGAGGTTCTGAAGAACATGTATTTAAAAAACTGATTAAAAATTGTATTTAAATCCTTTAATATGGTATCTATGATTCCGAAAAACTATTCTAATTCCAATTATTGTTTTAATAATTTAAGCAAGTAAAGACAACGGACCAGAAATGAAGCTAGTAAAATAACGGACCATAATTCAACTTGGTAAAATTCTTGTCCGTTATCTTTACTTGCTCCAGTAAAGATTTATAATCTTCTAGTTATTAATGGATTTTTTTAAATATATGAATAGAAATATAGGTTATGAAAATCAATTGAGTATTTTATTATTAATAAAAATGAATACATGTATTGATATTTCATTTTTTAATATACAAAGTTAAATGGTTCTCTGTTCATGGAGCTACTTTCCCTTCAGACTGCTTCTTTGAAGTCACTTGTATTTTCAATTTTACACTTTTTATTCAAATCTATTAAACAATAAGGTAAACATGTATAGTATGACAATAGCTATCGATATCATTTTGTAAATTATATATTAGGATGAACATTAATGTGGTCAATTACATCTCTTATATAAGATTACAGACTTAATCTTATCATTCATATTTTGAAAAACTTTCTATGGTATGGAATAAATTGTGAATAGTTATATTATACTAACAATTATTATACTAATTAATGATGAATAAAACTTTATTTATTAACATGAAATACTTATTTAATTTTAGTAATAGTACAATTTTAGTCAAAAATTTCACATAATTTATTTTTAAATATATCAAAAATATATCAAAAATTCAATTTTATTGCAATTCCGAACTTTTACGAAAATTTAGGTTATACAAAGAAATAAAGATAATTGAAATATAAATAGGGTACTGAATCTATCTATTGTTATTGAGTATAGGGTCTAATTCTGAGTGGTAGATAGATTCTTTACCCGATATGACTGAAGTAAATTCTTAAATTTGTTCAATAAAACTTTACTCTATTTGCCCGTTAATAATTTAACAACTTCCTAACTAAGTTATCACTTTAATAAAAGACTATATGAAAAATAAGAATATATATAATATAATATAATATAAAAGATGTAATTTGCTCACATTAATATTCATCTCAATATTCAATTTACCAGAAGTAGAATCTGTAGTTTCAAAAAATGAAATCTGGTTGTAAACTATATAATATTTCAAAATAATCCAATGTAAAGTGAGCATTTCTTTATTCAGTTTATTCTTACATTTTGTGCTTATTTTATTAATTTACAATGATGTAATATAAGAGCTTTGTCTTCACTCTAAATAACTCGTATGTTAAAACACAAAGTTCTCTTCTTAGAATGTAAGTCAAGGGTTTAGTAAATAAAACTGTCAAGAAAACATCGCAAAATTGCCTAATTTTGTCATCAGAAAATGTTTGGAGGAGAAACTTTGAAGTTTAACAAAAGAGAAACTTGAGAATTCTTCAGTACGATAAATTGGTCTTATAGGTACAGTTATCTTTGAAGCATGGAAATATGATGAACATGATAACATGATGAACATGATGACATGATGAACATGGTAACATGATGAACATGGTAACATAATGAACATGGTAAAATGGAGAACATGGTAACATGATGAACATGGTAACATGATGAGCTTGGTAACATGATGAACATGATAACATGATGAACATGGTAACATGATGAACATGGTAACATGATGAACATGGTAACATGATGAACATGGTGAATATAATAACACAATTAACTTCACCCATTAGTGAGAATGACATAGTGAGAACTATATGGTGTGAACAATAAATGGCGAAATAAATATTAAATAGTCAAGTTGAACTCTGACTTTTTTTCAACAGGTAATTTAAACAATATGTATATACATTTAAGTATAAATCATTCCAATCAAACTCTGATATCTCTAATTTCCAAAAAAAAAAAACTGTTAGAGAGTTTGTCGTATATATCCAACAGAACATCACATTACTGTTGTTAACAGGAAAAAAAAAAAGAGGAAGATACACCTACTCCACTAGTGAAATTTATGGGTGGCCAGAAATTTCGGTTTCGGAAATTTTCCGTCTCAGAATTATAAATGACCTCTCAACATAAGTGACCGTTATGTAGTTTGCTGTATCCGCTAGTTTGTTCTACTTCACACTTCAAGATTGTTCAATTACCTGGCAGGGTGAGATATATCTAATTCCTAAGTTTTATTTATACCTGAGACCGAATATTCCGAGACCAAAATTTCCTAGACCGAATTTTCCGCTCAAATCTCATGCCAAAACATGTAAAAACTTCTAATGTTACGTATCATTTTACAACGGTTAATGATGTTATGATGTTAAACTTCACATTTTAGTACTAATAATTTTAACTTTTTCTATTATTGTTCTTTAAAAACACCATTATAAACTGAGACCAAGTTTTCAAAGGACGAATTTTCCAAGACCAAAATTTCGTAGAACTATCTTATGATAGGTTCACCTGTGACGTATCTTATGATGCAGCTATTGGGTATCTTCTATGATACTCCATAGGTGAATCTTTTCATGCACCTATGGAGTATCTTTTCATACACCTATGGAATGTCTAATCCCAAAAGATTTACACGCAATGTCACCTCATTTCCTCATATCAGATTACCTGTCAATGTGTCTCTCTAGCTGCTCCTCGCAACGCTCTCTCGCCTCCCAAAAACAGTCGCGCGAGAAGTTTGGTAAGTGAAGGTAAATAGAAATGACATCTATAGTCAATTTAGAGATAAAACTCAAACTTATATTTAATTACATAAGATAAATTCATATATAAACTGAAAATTGTCTAAAAGTGTGATGGCCCATGATGGCCTATCTTTTAAATAATTACTATAGTACTGTTTTACTTAGTACTTGAACGTGAATAGCCTAGTCTTATTCTGTTTACTCAATTCTTGTATTAGTATTAGGTTCTATACTCAAATACTTGCTCACTATACTATTACCTATGGATCTACTCTTTTCTCTTAGATCTCTTTACTAATAGGTTAATTCGAAAGGTTAATAGCAACACAAGATATAGTTTTATACGACTGTACTTCAAGCACCCTATACTACACAGTGCATGGCTTACATCGTTAGCTGAGAGTAAATCGGTTAGATGTTAACCGCAAGACTATATGTGGCTGACTACCTGCGAACTAACTTGTTCATTCTACAAAGCTTACATTTATAGTGACATAATAATGACGTACTAACTATATCAAATCATTACATCACATATCTCCCCCTTCCATTTGAATTGAAAATGATTTTTAAAATTTTCATTTCAAAACATCCTTTTCAATTAAGCAAATTTAAAATTTAAAAACATAATTCCCATTTTAATCAATCCTAAAATTCAAAACATTAAATCTCAAATTGAAAAATTCCAAAATTCAAATTGAACAATCATAAACATCAAACCTATAACTGCAAAATTTTTAAACATTTATTAATGGTTTAATTCTATTTCTAATAATTCCTTTCTTCCCCTCTTTTTATTTCTGAATGTCGATATTGAATAGAGTCTTCAGAAATCTAAAAAATAAATTTTACTATGTATATAGAAATTTTCAAACTTTCCTAAAAACAGAACTTACATTTAACATCAAAAATAGTATGAATACACATCAAAACTGAACTTAACATATTGTGACATTTTTGCTTTAAACCATCAAAAAAAGTATTTCAATTTAACTTGTAAAATTTAATTTGTTTCAAACAAACATCCAATTCCTTTTTTTACGTTAGCTTTAATAAAATTATTCTCCTTTCCAAAAAATATTAAGTGTCACACTAAAATTAAACAATGTTCCTTATTTATTCCTAAATTAACAGTTTTGACGTTTTCTGACATGATTATAAATTTGTTAATAAAAATTAATAAACATATTACATCATAAACATTATATCAAATTCCTTATTTTCATTCAAATTCTGTGTCGTTTAATCTTTAAAGCAATTATAATTATATAGATACTTTATAAAATATTGTATTCTCAATATAATTATCATAATGGGTTCACTGACCTCTCTAAAATGTTCTAAAAATTAACATTGATTCAACAATCGTGCAATTAAAATTAACTTCCTTCCGTTAAAAAATAGAATTTCTATTTTTTAATTATTTTATTGAAAAAAAATTTACTACTTAATTCTTTCTTCAGAAAAATTTAGTGTTTGTTCATTATTTTACTGCAAATTAGTTATAAATATAACCTTTTCATTTATGTATATTAATTTAAAAATAGTTCATTCCTGCAAATTCCTAATTTATTCTGACTCTAAATTTTCTAATCATCAAAATCTAATTTGTATTTCAAAATTTCAAAATATTTATTTCTAAATATTCACTTCTAAATATTCACAGTATGAATATTAATTCATCTGTATTCAATTCATTTGTTCACCTAATAGACCGCGTAGTTCTATTAAGTAAACAAGCTGAATCATCAATTAAAATAATAATTAAAATGCTGCGTCTGTACTTTTTGTTATGATTCAATGATTCCTTGTTAATCTGCTGATCATTAAAAAGCTATTAAAGTTCTTGACAACTTATATGTGGTATGTGGTTGTGTGGAAATGTGGTTCTTTTGTTTCTCGACTCCTTCGATGAGGTAGGTGTCCTTCCTAGCGTTACGTGCATGACTTGATCAGCAACTGTTGGATCTTCGTTCTCCATCTTTTCGATATGGGACCACTGTATTGGTTCCTCTGCTGTCCGTTCTTCTTTCTTCATTTTTTGAATTCTGTAAACAGAGAAAATATTAGCATTTGTGACCCCTAGCATAATCATTTTGTATTATAATTTATTAATCACCCATAGTAATTACTTATTATCTAATTCACTCTTCAGTATTAATTTCATTTTCTTTGCAAATTCATAATATTAAAATCATTGATATTTTAAATATAAACGTAAATCAATTTATAGTCTCATCATTTTTGCTGACATTTATTGCTGATTAAATGTCTCATTAATATTGCTGATCTATGCAATACTCTTTTATCCTATAAACTGAATAAAACACCTATCACTCTTTTGCATTGTGATAATATTTTATTCCACACACATTTCCTTTCGTGTAACCGTGTCTGCTTTTATTTTTTATGCTGACCCATTCTTACTTCTCACATTCATGTTCTTACACCGTGATACTTACTAGGATCACCGGATGTCTATTCATTAACCGACTCAGATATTTTGAACTATCAACAATGTCTGCTGTCTGAAAATTCTTAGATTACAATTGCTTTTTCGCAAGATAAGTTAATATATAATGGCCTTTTATTCCGTCACTAGCAACATTTAATCTTTTGAAATAGCAATCCATATTATTCTACCCATTGGTACAGCAGATACACTGACTTTACTAATCACATGCATAAATCTCTACTGCACTAATCAGCGTCGTAGTAGTTTCTTTAATCGCACCTTTGCGTTATTGTTATTAACCCTTAACTCATATCACACTGGTTACTCATAACATTTTTCAATTAACTTGTTCGACCCTTAACCGAACCTCATTAATTCACTTTACGGTTTCACATACCGCTATAACTCATTTGAGAAAATCAAACTTTCTCTGAGTCTGTGGTTTCAGCTTTACCAGAAACTATACTTTACGTACGGTTTCAGTTCTACCGAAAACTTACCTGAGAAAAATTAACTTTCTCAATAGTTTCAGCTTACCACAAACTTCATTTAACCCTAATTTTAACGTGACATGCACGTAGTATCACAAATAACCAACGTCTCTAATCACTCATTTAAACATTTTACTTTTTTCTTTCTCTCGTCTCCATTATACCTACTTACTGGTTTCTTTCCAAATTGAGTCAAACTGACAGTTGCCATTTTCTTATTTAACTCATACTTTATTTTACTAAATTTGCCTCCTAACAACACATTTAAACTTCAACTCTCTCTCTCTCTCTATTGAATAATGACAGGTAAGTGATTATCATATACTATCTTTTCATAAAAAAAAATCGCCATATATTCTACTTTACCTATGATTTATTTTATCAATCGTTTGAAAAAAAAATTATACTGATTATATTTTACTAATAAGTTATCACCTGAACAGGGAAAATCAATAATTTAATAACATTAAAAAATTACGGATGACTTATCTTTTTTATTCCTCAGCTGTTTCTTCTTGTTCGGCTGTGTAGAATTTCTGACTGGGTATATGACTACCAGCTACTGGTGATCTTTCACTTCAACGTGTTAAAAATCTTCTTATTTTGTCAAAAGTACTATCGTTGTTACTTAACAAAACTTTAGTTGGTGTCTATGCTCAAGGAGTTAACTGCGAGACTGTGATCAGAAGATGTTGACTAGACTGGCACAACTTTCGATCTGTGATTAGAGGATGTTGACTGCACGGTGGCTACCTGCGAACTAACTTGTTCATTCTACAAAGCTTACATTTATAGTGACATACTAATGACGTACTAACTATATCAAATCATTACATCACAAAAGGTCATTGATGAAGAAATGTGAGATGAGATTCTGCCTAAAAATTTCAGATGTACACAATTTTGTGGTATTTCAATTAACGACAATTCATTCACTACTAACATTCATGTAGTAAAATTTTTAGCTCACTTTCACCGGTGAAAATTATCTTGATTTAATAGTCTGACTTCCTGCCTGTTTTTATGATCTGGCTTGATTCAGGAGAAAAAAATTGAATTGAATGAAAAGGTTTCAAACATGAGGATTCGCAGAGGTAACAATTTTCTTTTTATTTCTGAAAAAGAGTCTTTAGGCAGTGAGCATTCATGTCCCAAATTTTTGTGAGGGTATGAGCACTAAAACCTCATCCCCCCTAGGGGTGGTCCAAATCATGATTTTTTTTGATCAGCCAAATTGCAGAATGATTTTCGATACTTTTTGTGTTGCCCCGAGCCCTTTTCTTGTTAAGAACAATTTTCTTCTTATTTCTGAAAAAGAGTTTTCAGGTAGTGGGCTTTCATGTTCCAAATTTTTGTGAGGGTATGAACACTAGAACCCCATCCCCCCTAGGAGGGGTCCAAATCATGATTTTTTTTTAAATTCCAAATAAATGTTAGGCAGTGTACTTTCTTGTCCCAATTTTCTTGAGGGCTAGAGGCACTACAACCCACCCAGTTCAGGACCCAAGAAGAGGCAATGTGGTTTTCACGTTTTTGGGTATTAATTACGTATTTACTTTTTAGGTTAAATACATGTTATTGGCTCTCCTGTAAAATATATATTTTCCACTCTAAAAAGACAACAAGTCAATGAATTTTTACGCTACAAGAAAACTAAAGACAGTCCTAGGATCCTTGGAACATTTCTCACAAATGAACTGAGGGTTATTTTCGATTTACACTCTCGTTTTTTTTATCACAGTTCAAATCCGAAAATTATTGTGTTTTTTGACAATAATATTTAGTCTTCAAAAAATGCTTATAAAAATAACAGGAAGGAAAATCGAACAAGCCCTCAATAGATTTGTCAGAAATGTTCTTAGGATTCTAAAAAAAAATTCTAGCATATACAATATTTATTTATATACTTCTCGTTTTTTTTAAACTTATAAAAAAATATTTATAAGATTGACAACCAAATTTTTTTCGAAAACCAAAGCTAAAAGCGAAAAAGTTACAAAATAATTTTTTTTGCAAAGGTACATATACTTTAAATTTTTTCAAACAATCGGTCTACAATTTAAAAGAGGTTTTTGAAAAGTAGGTTGCCCTTAATATAGTGGCATTTTTACACTTGGTGATTTCTTTATATTTGGATTCTAGGGAAATGCAAGGGAAATAGGAGCAAGTAAAGATGACGGACCAGGGTCCGTTAACTTTTCTAGTCTAAATTCTGGTCCGTTATGTTTACTAGCTTCAATTCTGGTCCGTTATCATTACTTGGGTAGATTATTAATATTTGACCAATAATTGGGATAAGAACATAATTTTTTTTCCATTTTTCGAAATGGATCACGTTTTTTATCAAGTCTTTCAATTAATAAAATATGAAAAATTAATGTATAATCATTAATATTATAATTTATGAGGTTTTATTTTTATAAAATACTAAAGCAAATATTTTTAAAGACTAAAAAATGTATTCTGGTCCCTTAACTTTACTAGCTTAATTTCTGGTCGGTTATCTTTACCATCTTCATTTCTGGTCCGTTAACTTTACTTGGTCCGTTTCTGGTCTGTTATCTTTACTTGCTCCGGGAAATATATGATAAGAAGAACAAAATTTGGCAAGCATTTGAAGAAGTAACTCCGTAAATGTTACAAAACAATATAGTTTCATTCCAGACACATCTAAATTAAATCATATATAAAACAAAGACCGATTATTTTAATATTATGTATGTTAAGTGAAATATATACCACAATAATAAGACTGTAAAGTCTTGTGATCTCTCTAAAACCAACACAATTTGTTAATGTTTTAATATCTCTAGCACACCAATATAGTTTATTAAATACTTTGTTATTTTTGAAGAGTAACAATACGTAAAAAAAAATCAATATTTACAAAACCCAGGAGAGTTATTATTCTTCAGCTAGTAATCACAAGTAGATCGTTTCAGATCAATAGAAATTGGTAATAATTCTTAGTACAATTCTCTTTATCAATTACTTCCATTTTAATATCAATTGAAAAACAAATAGTGATAGGAATATTTTTTAATAATTGGACAATTTCCTTAGTTGAATATTGAGTAGAGGAATTATCTACCACTTAGAGTCTTAGACTCTTTACTCTACATTTATTCCATTTACTCAAGCTACAAATATACACTAGTAAAAGATCTATTAGCTTACTAACCTTCTTACTCACTTATACTCACTTATATTAGATTGATCATTTGATGATTATTAACCTTTTAAGCAATTAAGTAATTCACAAGACACAGATACTTTCATTTCCTAAAGCAATACGAAGGATATATCCGATTGTATGCAAAAGTTTGTAAAGTTTCTTTGGAGTCCACAATTCTATCAATTACTTTCAAGGTGTTATTAATTTATCATTTCTCTCCAATGTACTCTAACAGATGAAGAAACTGTAATGGTATTGCCTGTGAATGGAGTACAGTGTGAGGACTGTAATGTCATGGCCCTTTCAATGGAGTACAGTGTGAGGACTGTAATGGTATGGCCTTTTAATGGTGTGCAGTGTGAGGACTGTAATAATTTGACCTGTAAATGGAGTACAGTGTAAGTACTGTAAGGGCTGATTCACACCATCACTCCGGTCACGCTCAGCTCACGCTTCAGTCACGGTCCTGTCCAATATTCTTTAATGCATTTCACGTAAAGCATTCACACTGGCAGTGCCGGTCAGGTCACGCTCCGCTCACGCTCCAGTCACGATCCAATCAGAAGATATTTAGACTGGGGCGTCAGCGGAGCATTGCCGGTGTGAACTACCACAGCGCTCCAGTCACGGTCCAGTTTTATTATTTTAGTGTTTTTTTCTTGAATGTTATAAATATTTCTTACCTTAGAGGCAATTAGATACACAACCAGTCTTTCTCTAGGAGTGATTGTTTTTTCAGTGTGGCATGTTCTTTTTTTCATATCATTTTCAATTTTAGACAATTTTTTTCAAAAGTTCCGATAGTCATTCGAAAATAACTGAAGAAATTAATTTTGTCATCTATTAGATGAAGATACAATAAGTAGATATCCTTCACACTTCCTATCTTTTAGCATATAGTGTTTTTTGTTTTCTCTCGTGCTGTTCATCAAGTAAGTGCAATGATAATCATTGCAAAATCAGATGATACGGAAGGGACGGGAGCGAGAGCGGACCGTGACCAGACCGAACATGTGAATGCACAAGGATGAGACCGGACCGTGACTGGAGCAAGAGCGGAGCGTGACCGGAGCGATTGTGTGGATTAGCCCTAATAGTATGGCCTGTGGATGGAGTACAGTGTGAGGACTGTAATGGTATGGCTTGTGAATGGAGTACAGTGTGAGGACTGTAATAGTTTGGCCTGTCAATTGAGTCCAGTTTGAGTTGTACTCATTCAGAGAAAAATTAGTTTCGGTTAATATCTGTCGAAGATTATATTTTTATATTGAGGTGATATTTCATTTTGTTTTTCCTTAAATAATTATCAAACTATTGGAAATATTAGATTTATTTCATTAAACGTAGAATTTCAGTTCACATTTTATTTAATCAGAAAACTATTGAATCTTGCTGAAATATCTTTATTTAATTGTCAATAGGGTGGGCCAAAAATAGGGGTCATGGGAAAACCTCTGAATCAACATATGGAATTGTTATAATAAATTGATACGTTATGGAAGAACATTGAATGCCAATTTCCAGGTCATTTCTGGATATTTTTGTTGCCCCGAAACATTTGAAAATTTGTACAAAATGATATCTGATAATCGATTTCTATTTCTCAAATTATTTTTAATTTAATTTTTATGTATCTCATTTGTACTTTTTTTCTATGGAATAGGTAAAAGTAGTAGGCATGTTATGAATGAACACAACCTGCCAAATTGCAGATAGATTTTCGATATTTTTGTGTTGCTCCGAGCTCTTTTCTTGAAAGTATGTTAATACTTTAATACTTTTCTTAGAATTAACTCTTAGACTTAGCATGCTGTTATTTTGATAAGATAAAATTAATATAATTCTCAAAGTGACTCTGTGAATTATATTGAATTCGTTTTATAAAAGCATATATCAATATTTTCGTATTGCAAAAATATCGAATTTACTCGGATTTTGGCAATTCAATAATAACCCATGCAATTCGATTTGTCAAATTTTTTGAGTGAAAAAGAGTCCAAAATATTGAAATGTTGGATTATTAATAATCAATTATCAATGTTTTCCCTCATTTATTTATATACAATACTCCTTATTATGTTCTTCTTTGAGCAGCAGAACTCCGTCAAGAACCTCCGCGGTGCCTAAATTTGAATAATTTTGAGGGGTGGGGGCAACTGTAAACATAGTCTTACCGGTCTGATTTGCCGACACTGAAACCAAAATAAATTCTTCTCAAGCTAAATTCCTATTCTAAATGAAAATAAATAAGATTTTATGATTAAGTAGCCAAAAGAAGTAAAAATCACTAGAAGACTTACGATTCTGTAATTTGAATCGCTCGGGGGTAATTGTTTATCATGTCAGAATTCACTCAAATTACAGTACACATTTTGACCCAACTTAATAAACATCCATTAACTCTAATGAGTTTGACTTGTGTTTTCTAGGCACATCTTTTTTAAATTACTTTATATCTCTCACGTCATTCCTTTTTAATTTTCAGCCTTTTTTGACTTTATTCCTAAAAAAATACCAAATATATTTTTGTATTTAAAAGTTAAAAAATATTTACGTATCGGAGTAAATCAGGGTAAATCACGTAAAATAAGAAAATAATTGTACTATGGTGACGTGTGACAATGTAGAAATACAGTTTGGTTAGCTTCTGAGCACACATCAGTTCACGTTTTCATGGAGTATACAGTATACACACATGAGTGAGCTGTGATTGGGTCACACTCCACCTAATCACAGCTGTCATGCTCTCCCAGTTACCACTGTCTTATATACCTATATATTTATTTCTCCTTATATATTCAATATTTTTACTTTAAATTTGGTACACATTAGTTAAGTATATACTAACAACTTGTAAAAAATAAAGTATCGTAGCTTTATAAATAAGACATATGTTTTTAAACACACAATCAAACCTTCCCAAACATTCTTATAGTCAAACTAATTAGGGACAACGAATTTTTAAATCTGAAACATTAATGAGTGAAAGTTAAAAAAAATGTACTAAAATCATTGCACTGCATTTATTTAATAGATTGTGATAAACACTGAGATACAAACCTTCCGTGTTCTTTATTCCCAGAGGTAAAAACCTTTTCATGTTCTTCGTTCACTGAGATACAAACCTTTTTCTGTTCTTTGTTCACTGATATACAAACGTTCTCATGTTCTTTGTTCTCTGAGATACAAACTTTTTCATATTCTTTGTTCACAGAGATAGAAACCTTTTCATGTTCTTTGTTTACAGAGAAAAAAATCATTCCATGTTCTTTGTTCACTGAGATACAAACCTTTTCTTTTTTTCATATTGAGATACAAACCTTAGAATTCCCATCTACTAAATCATTCACACGAAAGTCAATTTTCTGGAGAGTAATTCCAAAACGACAGAGAGTTTTATCAGCCAGAATTTATTTCTTTCATATAGTGAGTTCATTCTTTTATAATAGATTCATTAAATTTTCAATTTTAGAATTGGATTGTATGTTTAATAATATGTTTAATAATAATTCATGAAATATAAATAAAAAATAAGGTGATCTACTTTTACTAACGTAGTCTGGGTGTAACATCTGTAATTAAAGCGATTCTCTCTTTTGCTTTTGTTTTGTTATTTATTTTATCTGTAGTAAATTCTATATTATCACTTTTTCAAAGTTTTTTTCTCAGAGTTGGTCTCTACAAAGCTGATCCAGAAACAACAATACAGGAAATTAATTCGATTTAAAAAAAAAATTATTAATTAAAGTGTAGCTATAGGAGAGATCAACTAAATACTATTTTTCATTACTCTATACGTTTTTTAACATAAATATTTATATACACTTAATATAATGTTTTTAAACCATACATATAGAATATGGTGAAATCATCAGTTACGTGACTGTTTTCACTAAATAGCTTTTTTGCATCCATTAGCTGCACTCTCCATCTGTTGCCACTCTCCATCTGACTATTTCACAGTATTTGACGAAAATGAAAAAAAAAGAGTACAGTTGAAGTCCTCTGAAACTGATGGTCTTTCATGGGCAAACTGAGGAAAATTTATTCACTTGTCAAGGTTGTCCCCTTAATCTGGACTCTACAATCTACATTCATAATAGAGGTGTCAACAATAGAGGAGTCCTACCGTACCGGGATGCGAAAACTATTTATTTTTACAAAATAAATACTTGTTGAAAAAGATAATAAAAACAAAAACATAAATTAATTTTCTGTCGCCAATTAATTCATCTTGAACAAATTACTAATGTTTTAAAAATCCTTCTAATTTCTCAATGTTAATATCCGGACACTTCTAATAATAGTAATGGTAAGATTTGGCAAAAAGACAAACATGAGAGTTGGTTTTATGGGAGGTTACTCCTATTAGAATGGACAAACATAAGTAATTTTACTTCAGAAGGCCTGAAATATTTTCATCATAAAGATACAATATCTTACAGGGAAAATGTAAATATGTATTTCATGTCATATCGTTTTACAGATGGAAATTTTTTAAATTATTTTCATATGCATATTGAATTGATAAAGTGATATGCTATTTTAATATACTTTTAAAAATAATATATTTATTACCATAACATTTGTCCCCGTTTTATCCTTTTACGTTCTTGAAAAAAACAAATCGGATAAATCTAAAATAAACGAAGAATAAGCTTTCTTTGATTTAATATAATATAAATGTAAGTATTGCACCATAGTATGTTATATATTAATTAAATACATAAATTGAACTGCTAAACATAATTTAACACCAAAACAAAACAATCATAGTATATCTAAACAATCGTATAATATTATATATTTACATTTAACCCTATCATGAGCTTGTCATGTGTTGAGCACGGATTTCCAGTTCTTATGCTATATTTTGACCATAAAAATATAGTTTTATAGCGTTTATAGCATAAATGCTATTTTGACTATAATTGCTATTTAGACTAGAAATTAAAAGATAAAACTATTAATTACGGAATAAACGACTATAAAACCTATGATAAACAATCCTTTACGTGTAAAATATATTTGTAACAGATTTAGAATTTTATATTTTTGATAAATTAAACATGCAAAAGACATTTAAATTAGAATGCCATTTCATTCACATTTTTTATAGTAATATTCCATAGAAAACGTACGACCATAACTATTGGTAAATTAAATCGCTACTCAATACAGTATAATATCATAAAGTTTTTTTTAAGTAAATAGAATGATACAAGAAGAATGAAGATATGCCCAATAAAATAAATATATGGTATTTATTTATTGTGACCGGTTAATTTTGCTCTTTGTCTAAAGATGTTACTTCGAGCTCACACTTTTCTTAACGTGTTAGTTAGTTTAGTGCTCATGTTGTAAAAAAAATGAGAAACAAAAACTGTTTTGAAGTTGAAAGAAGCTTTTCAAAATTGAAAATAATTTATTAGTGACAATAGACTAAGCATGACAGCTGTAAATGTCAATAAAATGTGGGTAATTTCTCGTAATAAAGTTAAATTGTTTCATTAAAAAATAGCATAATATTGTTACTGTTTTTGCATTTGGTTTGTGCTGTTCTATTTGAGTTTCTTGGTTATATATTCTTAGTTGGTTGTGACTTGGACCACATAGTTTTTTGGGTAAATTTTGTTTACTTTTCTTTCATCTTGTTAGTTTCTTGTAAAATAAAAACTACGTATAAATTAAGAGACATGGGTTTTATTTACTATTTATTAAACTCATAGTCTTATATATACGATATAATACGTACACATTTGCCATTAATTATTGCGTAAGTTCTGTGAATAATAAATAAAAATCAACTATTAACAAATAAACAAGAATGGCATATTTACTCTGAATTTTTTTTTCTAAATGTTTCTATAATGCTTATAAAAAAAAAGAAATGCATCAATTACAGGACACACTCAGCTATTAAAAGGATTTTTTTTACATACCTTAATACTCTTTTTTTAGAGTTATAAAAACTTTTTTTGAGCGCTATTTCGACTACTTTCGTTACAACTATGAATCCGGGCTCTAGTCATGTGATTTCTAAGCAGATCATTTTTAAATTATTTTACCTTTTTCATGTCATACCTTATAATTATCAGCCTTTCTTGACTTTGTTCCTACATATATACTAAAATTTATTTTAGTTTTTAAAAGTTAAAAATTTTTACGTACCGACGTAAAAAAGCGTAAATCACGTAAATTAGGAAATTAATTTTAATGTGGTGATGTGTTGCAACGTAGGTATACAAGGAAAACAGCTTGGCACCCGCTAAACACTCATCAGTCCATACGTTCTAATGGAAAACACATACACGCGCGAAAAAACCCACCTTCTCTTCCAACCGAACACAGCTATGCTCTCTCTGTACATAGCAGTAATATTGTATAAAATTAAACAATGAAACAATTTCTTCATGAAAACTGGTAAAAATATGCATCTAATATATGTTCTACTATCTGAAATAGTAGCGTAGTATTAGTGAAAAAATACCCCACAGTTTTCACTCTTTTAGCACCAAGTATAAAAGGGGCCCTTGGTCCATTCTATACTAGTAGTTTAAACGCTGCATTTTTAATGTTCAGCTTACGCTTCTATACTATTAAATGGATGGAATGCGGTAGAAACATTAGTAGAGACTTCAATTGCTTTCAATTAATTTAACCGTGATTAATTGAAGAGGCATAAACTGGACAGTGAAAACACAGCGTTTTAACTGCTAGTATATAATGTGGCTTAGGTGCTAATAATTCTATTTTTTAAGAACTTTTACGATAATCTAATGAATTTTCTAATATCTTTTTTTATGGAAGTTCAATTTTTGTGTATCTTTCATTACAAAGGTTTGGTTTGACGATTTGATCAATAGTTCTTGAGTATTTGAATTAATTTACAGGGTGGAGCAAAAAAAAAGGAAACCTATTTTCAAATTAGTTTATTTTATAACTATTAAAGCTAGAAATTTTCTAAAAACACAATTTTATTCGTATAGTTTTTCTGCATCTTTTATGAGAATCTGGTAAAGTTACGACTGAAATTAAATATCTTGCAGTGAATTGAAAAAATATTAATAAAAAGGGGACGGAAAACACACAAAAAGACTTCAGAATAGGTATAATTTATTTCCATATGGTAATAATAAAAATTTAAAAATTATATTTTTCATTCAATTAACATTTCTGTAATTAACATTACAGAAACTATCTTGAAATATTTGGACTGTGCGGCTAATCAGCTCTAAAGGTTCGTGCCAGGTCGTGCCTTACCTGCTTCTTGAAATTGAAAGGATGATACTTACAATCGTGTTTAAAAATTCGGTGAAATGTGTCTTTAGTGATGTCTAATTCATTCCTTCTGATTGATATGTTGTGATTCTCAATAAACTGTTCATGAATAAGATTATTGTTTTCATGTGTTCGTTCTGTTCTCCTGCGACCTAATCGATTTTTGTTCAAAATGAAGTGGTTTCTTCAGTTTTGAACTTATTAATATAAGTCAATACGGTTTTATAGTTGGTGAAAATATTTCATGGAATCTATGTTCAAAATGAGGTTGAACCAGCTTAAAGCTTTCAGTGTATAAATAACTTGTCACAACGAAAACTTTGTTCCATAGAAAGCTGCATTTTGAGGGTTTCGAATAGGAGATAGCTAAAATTAACGGCGAACTGATTTCATTAAAGAAATCAAACATCAATTTTGAAATGATAATTAATTGGTTTTAATTGTCTTTTATTTGTTACAGAAAATAATATAATTTAACGTACACTGCTGATCAATAATATAAGACCGTTTGGAAATTGGATAAAAAAACTAACATTTTGTAGATAGGGTTGTGAATTTTTAAATATATGTAGGTTGCTGATAACAATCTACATAAATGTTCCAAATAAAAAACAATTGCACCATCAACTTTTTCTTAAATCTGCATCTTTATGAAATAGGGCGTTTAACACTTGATCATAAACATAAGACCATGGTGCAAAAAAAAACGAAATTAGGGTTATTTCATAGTTTTTCAACTCAGTTTAAAATTAGCAGCCATAGCATAAAGGTGTCACAATGCCAAAAGCGTCTAAACTAAGTGAAGTTGAGCTTGCCAGAATCTTAGATTTCCACCAACTAGGGTTGTCACAACGGGTGATCACTGACAAGTTGAATCGAAGCAAAACTGCAGTTTGCAACTTCTTAAAGGATCCCCAAAACTATGGAAAGGCAAAATCTACAGGTAGACCAAGAAAAATTTCCTCTGCGCTGAATAGGAGGATCAAACGTGTAGTGAAAAAGGACAGAGGACTAACTTCTACTGAAATTAAGGAGGCTACAGGTGCGGATTGCAGCCCAATAACCTTTAGACGACAGTTACGCATCAATGGAACGGTGAACAAAAAGCGTCTGCAGGTGCCCCGGCTCTTACCACGCCACAAGCATGACCGTCTGAGATTCAGTCAGGATTACCAAACGGGGACACTGGAAAATGGATGCAAGTCCTCTTCTCAGACGAAAAGAAGTTTAATCTTGATGGTCCAGATGGCTTCCAGAGTTACTGGCATGACAAAGAAATGCCTCCTGAGATCTACTCTACACGGCACAGTGGTGGAGGCTCCGTAATGGTGTGGGGAGCATTTTCATCCATAGGAACGATGGAGTTGCAGATTGTTCATGGTCGTCAAACTACAGCTGGCTACATCACAATGCTCCAAAATGCTAATCTGGTGACCGAAGGACAACGGTTGTGTGAAGATGAATGGGTTTTCCAGCAGGATAATGCTGCAATTCATAGAGCACGCAGCACAATGAGCTTCTTAGAGGAAAGTGATGTCCGGGTTTTGAAGACTCTCGCATGCTCCCTGGACTTGAATCCTATAGAAAACTCTGGGGGTGGATGGCAAGGGATGTTTACAAAAATGGAAAGCAGTATGCCACTGTGGATGAGCTTCGAGAGTCCATTTTCACGAGTTGGAGCAACGTTCCCCTTACACTGCTAGAAACCCTCATTTCCAGTATGCCACAGAGAATTTTTGAAGTAATCAGAAGCAATGGAGGCAGAACTCACTATTAAAGCCAATTGTGTTGACATTTTCTTTGTTATTTGGTATTTATCCTAATTTAAGTAACTTGGTCTTATGTTTATGATCAAGTGTTAAACGCCTTATTTCATATAAATGCAGATTTAAGAAAAAGTTGATAGTGCAATTGTTTTTTATTTGGAACATTTATGTAGATTGTTATCAGCAACCTATATTTAAAAATTCACAACTCTATCTACAAAATGTTAGTTTTTTTATCCAATTTTCAAAGGGTCTTATAATTATGTTACTTACATGGCTTATCTTAGAACAGAAAATTAAAGTAATTTAAAAGAATAAACCATTTATTCATGATATGTATATGTTCTACTAAAAGATATATTTTTTCATAACAAGAATGTTTTTTTTCATATATGGAATATTCTATATTTTAATTACGCTCAAGACTACATTTTTATACCAAACGCATATTGTCACATCCCTAGTTATTAGAGTAGCAATGGTCTTTAATTAAGTTGATACTGTAGACTCTGAAAGAATGGGCAAATAATATATTGGTCCTTGGGCCCAATTGTCATGGGCCCAATTGTCCGGGGTCCAATTGTCGTGGGGCCAAATTGTATTGTGCCCAATTGTCATGGCCCAATTGTCGGTCCACGAAATAATATATGGATATGTTGCTAAAGCAAACCGTTAATATTAACGAATAAATTCTATCGTTACAACTGCACAAAAAATATATCTTAATTAATTTAAAAAAGATAAATTGTAATCAATACCTCTTAAATAATTAGAAAATCTGGTTCCCATTTACTAAGGCAATTATGCTTTGCTGGTCATACTTTCAAAGAGGTGTAGCATTTACAGTTATGTTGATGTTCAAACTATGAGTAGCTACACAAATACGTAATTTGAGAAATAATAAAAATTTAAATTAAAGAAAAAAATTATAAAATAATAAATTAATGCAAGTATACTCACATATAAAATGTACATGCAAAAATTATATGACATTCTATTACTAAAACCAATTATTTAAAATAAACTAACATCACAGATTCGTACAAACAAGTTACCCTAATCCAGAGAAAAATAAAGTAATGTACCATGCGATGAAATTACCATGCGATGAATTTACCATGCGATGAATTTACCATGCGATGAATTTACCACGCGATGAATTTACTATGCGATGAATTTACCACGCGATGAATTTACTATGCGATGAATTTACCAGCGATGAATTTACCGCGATGAATTTACCGGATACCAAAAAAAAACCTTAGGCTTTTTGGACAATGGTTCGAAATCCGTTCAAAATTGAAATAACTCGTTTTCTATGGGTCTAATCGAAAAAATGCCTTGAACAAAAACAATGGGCAATTCAATTTTGTATATCGTTGCGAAGTTTCAGAACCGTAGCTTCATCAATAAGAAAGCTTTCAAAAACCGTGGTCGGTCCCCTTAAATTTTGACCTATATTAAATCTAACACATTTATTTAATGTTTCAGCTTCTATTAGTAGCTTAAATGATGTTAAATAAAGTGATTTACCTCATATTCTGAGATTATCTTTCTCATTCCCTAATTAAATCATTCAGGCATTCTCCAGCTTCTCAAATGTTTTCCTAATGAGAGTTGCTGAGGTGGAATAGGCAGAGGTAGTGAATGATGAGTTTGATGTGACAGAATTTCCTTTGAATAATTCAGGAGTAATGGTAATCAATTATACTGCCGTATTCATAGAGTTTCAGGTAGATATTTCGAAATTAATGGAGAACAGTTATTCTGTCGTACCCATATAGTTTCCTGCAAATAATTCAGAAGTAATGGTAATCAGTTGTTCTGTATTACTCACATTTAGTTACTAGAAGATCATTCAGGAATAATGGTAATGAGTTGTTCTGTCGTACATATATTGAGTTTATAGAAGATAATGCAAGAATAATGACAATCAGTTATTCTGTCGTTTTCTTAGAGTTTCCAGTGGATAATTCAGTCGTAATGCTAATCAGTTATTCTGCCGTACTCATATAAAGTTTCCTGCGGGTAGATCAGGAGTAATTATAATCGAGTTTCCTGTGGGTATGTAAATGGAAAATTGAAATTTTTAAATCTATATATACATTTGTAAGAATTTGTGATACATTTTATCCTGGGGGCCTTGAATTAATGAATGGTTGCGCACTTATTCTTTTTTCTGCAGTTTATGTTGTGACATCTCCATAAACATGAAATACAAGTAACTCTCGATTTCTCCATATCTCAATTGGTCCCTCTATCGATTTATATAGTTTTTTGAATTGCTTCAGATTGTCTGCAACATCTCCATTTTTCCACCATTCGCGTTCGTCGTGTATTCTACAACATTCATCGTAAGACAGAAAAAATCAAAAGGCCAATCAGTAAACAAAAGCTGTTCGTTAATCTGTTACTATGTTCAATGTTCGTTGGTTTAATATATGGGCCAATTTGACAACCCCTATGAGTTCAAGTGAAAAGTATTTTCCTATTATTTTCAAATCTTAAAAATTTGTTATCGTGTACCCAGACTAATTTTTGAATATCCACAAATATTAGAAATTAGTAATGTGTATTTTTGGAAATGTGAAATTGGTAAAAATTATTACGGATGCACTTTCCATTGCATTTACATATGAAAGTAAAAAACATAAAACAATTAGTATTAAAGAGATACGGGAGATTCTCGAGGTGTATGTAATAAAGCCTTATTTTATATTAAAATCTAATTTAATTCAGCCGTTTACCACCAGCATATATTTTAAACAAATATATGCTTGTAACGTAGGTATAAGAGAAATAGACAATTTTTTTATATGATATTTTCGTTTATGTGTGTACTCTTTATGCTAGGATCATTATTCATATGCAGCTTAAAGTTTCCCCTATAATAACAGGTTCACATTTCCTAAAACTCGATTTATCCACATCTCTATTTATCCATTCCCATCCCATGAGACAAATCGAGAGTAACCTGTATAATTTTCTTCATTATTTGGTTATTTTTCAGCTATTACACCAATTTTTTTATATAAATAATATATATTTTTATAAGAAATCCAATTTAAATTCCATCTAATTTTGCAGATTATGTTGAGGTGCAAGCATTACAAGTTAATAGAGCCCATTCTAGTACTGCGTGGTGTTTTGCAAAATGGGCCAACATTAGGCTGTTAGGTTAAAACAATCTTGGTTAAAGATGTTGCCAATGTGTCAAATTATAGCCATAGAATGCTGTCAGGCTATATATGAAGCAGGTCGGGACAATATGACAAATCCATGAGATGCATTCGCCACATTGAACTAACCTTCTCTCTAGGTAACATTCATGAGAATGGTAAACCACAACAACCCAATGTAATTTCAAGGCTACTTTTCAGTCAAACCATCTAATGCCTATGTTGGCACAATGTGTCATGGTCGGTTGGGTTAAAAACACAATGCACTCGTACCATTATACTACATTTCACGCAGTATTAATATAAATGTACTTAGTAAGCGTTATTTATGCACTTATGCTTCAGTATCAAAGGATTTATACACTATAATTATGTAGGATCAGATGTAATCTTTCAATTTCAAATATAAGGTCAAAAGTCTGGTTACTCTTCACCTTCAGCTATTGTTTTTGATGACGAAATGTTGAGATCGGAGGGTGACATTTTTGGACCGGCTATGTCTGAATAAGAATAGACGAGGTGGCTCCCAATTTTGAGTCAGAGTGCCATGTTTGGTATCAGTACGACGCAGCCCTGGGAGATGCACCGGAGAGAGTTCTGGAGAATGTAACAATGCAGTTCCCATGAATTGGTTGGACTTGAAGTTAATAGTGAAAAATGTGTGCTGACCATCCTCGATGATACTGCTCCTGGTGAAACAGAATTGATGTCCAGGCAGTGCTTCTTCATGTCAGGATGGTAAATAAAGACATCGGCTCGTTATTGGGAGCCCCTTTAAGTGACTTTGGAATTCCTGCGGAGAGTTTAAGGAGAAAAGAAGATCTGTACCTAATAGTCTGTCAGTTGTGGGTGGTGGATAACCATTATGCCTTCTTTTTGTTGAGATACGTTTTCTCCATTCCAAATCTGCAATATGTTCTGCAGGCTTCTCCAGCTTACAATCACGTAGTCAAGCTTAGCTGTTTTGACGAATCTCTTAGATCTGCCGTTGCCAGTGTGACCAATGTAGAGATGTCAGCTGATTCTTGGGTTCAGGCAACTTTACCGGTTTGCCTTAGTGGACTGGGTTGTTGGAGAGCTGGAAATATTGCCTTACCTGCTTTTGTGTCTTCAATCTATTCTGTGAGTGATTTGGTTGATACTATTCTTTCTAATAATAATGTAGTCGATACCGGAGAGCTTACGGATGCAGTTGGGACATGGAGGCATGGTTCACAAGCTGGTCTCCCGGTACCAGTCCATGAGTCTAGTCAAAAAGAATGGGATACACCACTGGCTAATTCATTATTGGAGAGTCTGTTGGCTAGAGCTGATCAGGTGGCAAGGGCACGACTGTTATCTGCATCTCTTAAAGAAACTGGAGTGTGGTTGAACGCGATTCCCATACTGTCATTGGGTACACAGCTCGATCCAGAGGTCCTGAGGGTAGCCATTGCTCTCAGAGTTGGTGCCAGAGTTTGTGAACCTCATTCTTGCCACTATGGTAGTGGGATGGATGTCAGAGGACTGCATGGCCTGTCTTGTATGTAGGTACAGTTCTGGGCGTCACCCAAGACATGCAGCAATGAATGATGTGGTAAAATAGGCTTTGCAGAGAGCAGGACTCCCTTCAGTACTTGAGCATCCTGGGCTTAACAGAAGTGATGGTAAACGCCCGGATGGTATTACTGTGTTTCCTTACATGAATGGAAAGAGTCTGATATGGGATTGCACGTGTGTTGACACATTTGCCGAGACACACCTCAATGATTCCGTAGTTGAGGCCGGATCAGCTGCCGGGGCTGCAGAGAGCCGTAAGCGTCAGAAATACTCCGCCCTTGGAGATGCATACATATTTGAGCACATTGCTATAGAGACCACAGGAATGTACGGTAGTACGACCTCCTTAATCATGAAGTCCATAGGTAGACGTCTTGTTGAGACAACGAATGATTCAAGGGAGTCTGCCTGGTTCCAACAGCGAATGGCTCTTGCGATCCAGATAGGAAATGCCTTCGGCATCCTCTCAGCCGCGAAGGAGAGGTTTTAGAGGGTCGGGCCCTCCCCTTCAGGGAACTCAACCCCTCACTCGTAGTTTCTGAAGGAGTTTTCTCTTATGTAAAGATTTTATCCTTCTTGTTTTTAATGGAAAAATAGTGCCTTTATAAAAAAAATAATAATAATAATATATTTTTTTAATTTTTATTTCGAAAATGAGAAAACAAATTTAACCCTAGTAACCTAGCTATTAAAAGTTTGCTCAGTAACCTAGGGACTGGTCCGTGCGCACCAGTCCTTACTAAAACTGTTATAAAATCTTAATAATTTGACTTATCGGTACTTTTTCATCATAAAAACATTTATTTGATATCTACACATCCATTGGTAAATGCCAAAGAATAATTATCAATTTAAAATAATATTAACAAGCAAAGATTAGAAACAAATATTTCTTGGGTTTTCTTACTATTTGCGCAAAAACCATTTTCCCTTCCCATCAATAAAATAGTTATATCATTTGCAAAAATGGATAAAACTTGGAAATTTTTTTTACTGTGGATGAAGAAGAGTTCAACAATGAAAAAGATACCAGAAATGTACATGTACGTTTAATAGTTTCCGAAATATACTAACTTAAATTTTTGTTCCGGTTTTCCCGAGATACCCTGTATATTTGAATAAATGCTCATCATTTGAGTATCTTGTAATTTATCAACTTCTTTTATGTTTAATCGTATGTATTTATGTTGAAAAATAAAAGTCATAAAAAGACAGCTTCCAAATCGGTTTTAAGATAAAATTATTTATATTTTTTCAAGAGGACAGGTGCGCATGGACTAGTCCTTAGGTTAGTAGGGTTAATACCAAGATAATATACAAAAAATTAAGTGACAAGTTCGAATACATCAGAAGTAATGGCTAGTTAGATTTTTTCCAAGTAGTTTCAAATTTCTACTCATCCAAAAACATTTCGAGTGTCCCTCATTCAAATTCAAATAATTTTTTTTGCTCATACAGAATTTCGGTGGATTTTCACATGGTTAAAGTACTTAAAATTGCGCTTCTAATGGTAGCAAACTTGTCTTTTTTCAAATTATGTCCGGGTTGACCCTATTTTGAGCTCAGATTGACTAGCCTATAATTATTAAGCAATACTTTTAATATCAACATGAATATATATTAATATATATTAAGTTTCTTATTATTGGATTATTATCCTTTTCAATTACCGGTGATTGTTGCTTCAACAAATAAGAAAGATAACAAATAAATTAAGCAATCAACGTCTCAAATAAGAGCAATATGAGTTTTAATAGCCCCCAATAATGATTATAAGAAAGCAATTACGATACTAGTAATTACGCAGTGATAATAAGATATTGGGGTGGGAAGGGAGTGGAAGGGAGTGATCGGGAACAAAGGATTGAAGTGAAAGAAAAGAAAAAGGTCGAGTGTTTACTTTTTTCTCTGCGGATATCACAATACTTCTGCACTGCTTATTTCCCATAGAGGATATGTAGGATTAGTCAAAATTAGCAGAATAATATGGTTGAGAAAGAATAATGATCCAGTCAGGTTGTAAGAAAATGAAAATATGTTATGAGAATTGTTTTTTCTGTCTTGATAAAATGTTGGAGTAATTGTGTTATTTTACCAGGTGAAGGGAGGCGAGTAAAACACTAAAAAGTTTCTTTGCTGTTTCTAGGTTTCTGGCAACATTTTTACAGTTAAGTTAATGAATTTCACGATCTGCTAATTTGATAAATTTATGAACTACTGAAGGAGAAAGAAGAAAATGTGTTCATGGCTGAGGGAATGTGGCGATTGAAATGATGTAATCCCATATGGTAATAGGTGTTCTAGAACAACTCGCCGTCGGACAATTCGCCGCTGGACCACTCGCCGCAGACAACTCGCCGCTAGGACAACTCGCTGCCAGGACAACTCGCTGCGCGATTTTTGTTTTGCCGGCGTATATATCATTTACATATATTTATAAATATTATAAATTTGAACAATGATTTGTTTCTATACGCTCAAGACTGACTTAAAACAGTAGTTGACAAATTTCATTATTTCAATTAGTTAGTTCTTTTGTTATATCTGTTAGAATATTTTAAGCCGCAAAAAATATTAGAGCTATTAATATAAATTTAGAAGTATTTAACTTTATCTTCGAAACGAAGGACTTTCTAGTTGACGTCAAAGGGAAATTAAATACAAGGGACAGGAAGAAGCAGTCAGAAAGCAAAATGACTCCTTGAACAAAAGAACCAACCAACAGTCTGTGACAAGCTCATGGATGCAGAAAAGCTACTTCATGGATGCAATCATTTACCAAAGAATGATATGAAAAGGAATACAGGCACAGCTAGGTGACTGCACTCACGAATTGAAGAGAAAAATGAAGAGGTGATATTAAATGTAACTTATTAACCTACCTAAGACAAAAATCTAAAACTTCGTAGTTGAATAACGGTAATTTTCACAAATGTGGTTGTTCTAAACTGAAGTAATTTTTATAAGTCATCAAACGGACGAAGAAGACACCTGAACTTGTTTTCTTTCCAATAGCAAATTATCAATCTTGATGATGCCTCATAGAGAGTAGACGTGAGTGTATTGTGCAGCTCCTGTGAAAACTCAAAATCCACATCGTTTTTTCTGTACTTGTGAAAAATGAGTCGTGGTGGTAGATCCAAATCACCGATCAAAGAGTTATCTGATTTTAGTTCAGAAACAGAGTCTGAAAGTGAAACCCCTTCACTAAGAACCAGAGCGGATCAACTAGCCCGTACTGTAGAAAAGCTAAAACACTACAAACCAGACGCAAAGAAGAGAGGCAGGCCTAAAAAAGTCGAAGCGGAAAGTAGCAAGGAAACTAACCAGGAACTAATACCCCTGGTAGAATCCTTGATGGACTTTTCCTTACAAATCTTAAAGAAGATCGAGCAAATCGAGAAGAGGAATTTTGACCTAGAGTCTAAACTAGATAACATTCTTCCAAACGGTATTCACAGACCAATCGAGTCTTCTCCAACTACTCTAATTGATAAACTATACAGTCAGGCAGTCACGGGAAGTGCTGCGAATTCGGGTCAGGTTCCTGAAATCCGTGACCTCAGTTCACGCCTCGACCAAATAGAACAGGACTCCTTGGCTTCTTTTCTCAAGATTGACGGAGACTGCATTACACCTATCATCCAAAAGGGACAAGTGAAGGAAGGAGTTGACAGGAAGAAGGAATTAGTTGATCTAAAAAAAGAAACTACAAACATTATTAGAAGCCAACTGCCGGACTTCAGAGAGGAAGACATAGAAGAAATAAGGGTTGTTGGAAGAGAGAAGAAGCATCTTAAAGTTAAACTGAAGTCAAAAGGAGGAAGAATCGATATTCTCAAAAGATTCAAGAAAGAAAAACCAGACGGTATATTCGTAAGCGAGTACCTAACTAGAAACAGGTCCCAACTTCTTTTTAAACTAAAACAATTAAGGAAAAAATATACAAATAGCATAACATCTGTGTATGCATTTGGAGGTAACATATGCATTAAAATACCGGCCAGTTCTAGACATTTTATTATTAACAACAATTCAAGTTTTAACTCATTTTGTACATCCCAAAATATAATTAACCCTGATAACAACCCCAATGTACCAACAACCCAGGGAAGTACTGTTTAATAATTCAGATAATAATTTCCCTAATGTGAATTGCAATACATTTTCTATTGGTCAGTTTACCCATTTTAATCTCCCCATTGAATCTATTAGTATTTTAAATGTCAACATAAGAAGCTGTAGAAGAAACTTTCCTAAACTAGAAGCTTTTTTAAGTCTAAGACAAACTCAATTTGATTTTATATGCCTAACGGAGATTTGGCTAGATGCACTAATTGACAACTGTTTTAATTTAGACGGATATTACAAATTTTCAATTTATAGAAATAGGAACGGGGGAGGGGTTTCAATTTATTGTAGAAAGAATTTTAATGTAAATAGAATAGATTCACTCTCTTTTATCATAAATGAACTAGAAATTTTAAGCTTACAGATAGACATTTTAAACGAGAAAATCAATTTGATATGTTTATACAGACCTCCTTCTTATTCCATTGATTTTTTAAATGATAATTTTAGAGATTTTTTAATGCCGTCTATTGCTAATTCTAAAACTATTCTATGTGGTGACTTCAATATTAATCTTTTTAATCCGTATAACCTTAATAGCATAAACCATTTTATAACTGTAATGTCAGGCCATTCTTTTTATCCATTAATAGATAAGCCTACTAGATATTCCCCAAATGATAACTCTAACCATTTCTCTCTTTTAGATCACTTCTGGCTTAATTTTACTCCTCATAACCATATCAATTCTGCAGTTGTTCAATATGACATTTCTGACCACAGGCCGATTTTATTTTATTTTAAAATTCAAACTAAAAGCAAAGATGATTTTATAACTTTTCGTAAAATTGATAGTATCCATAACTTGAATTCATTCACTGAAAAAATTAATCCACAATATTTTCACACCACAAATCAAACTGATTCAAATATCCAAGCCGAAAACTTCACCAATAGAATATACCATGCATTCCATAAATCATTCCCTCTAAAAAAAGTAAAATTAAAAAACAACATGAAGCGCCCTAAATGGATGACAGACGATCTTAAACTTTTAATCAATAAAAAACATAATCTTTTAAAACTAGCCAACAGAGGACTTATTTTTAAACGCTCATATACCTATTTTAAAAATATCTTAACTTCCGTTATCAGACAAACCAAAAACCTATTTTACCAATTTAAACTTGAATTTGTTAAAAAAGACTCTAGAAAAACATGGAAACAAATAAACTCAATACTAGGAAGAAAATGCTCAACTAACAAATTAAAAATTAAAAAGGATGGACAGTTTTTAACAGGAAAAGAAATGTGCAATATTTTTAATGATTATTTTACCTCTATAGCTGAAGAACTCGTTCAACAATTACCTACAATTACCGATAATCATTTTAGAATTTTAACTCCTTATAATTTTAATACCTGTACTTTTAATCCTATAACAGTGCCTGAGGTCAGAAATGTAGTTTTATCCTTCAAAAACAAAAATTGTCATAAAAATGAAATCAAACCTTCTATACTATGTGAAGTTGTAAGTACTATTAGTCCTATTTTAACAGATATTTTAAATAATTCTTTTAATACATGCAGCTATCCAAACTGTTTTAAAATAGCTAGAGTCATTCCAATTTTTAAATCGGGAGACAAACATGACGTATCAAATTTTAGGCCAATTACGACATTACCGATTTTTAATAAGATTTTTGAAAAGATTTTATCTATTAGACTAGGTAACTTCATTTCTTCTAATAATATTTTATCAAACCACCAATACGGATTTAGAGAAGGTATGTCGACAAACTTAGCTATTTTAGAATTTTTATCTTTCGTTTATAAGTCTTTTAAATCAAATTATTACTGTATAGCCCTTTTCCTAGATCTTAAGAAGGCATTTGACACCGTAGATAAAGATCTCTTATTAAAGAAATTAGATCACTACGGTGTCAGAGGTAATTTTAACCTACTTTTTGAAAGTTATCTTAGCAATAGACGGCAGCGTGTACATTTTAATGATCTTACTTCTGATTTTAAACCAATTGTTACCGGTCTTTTTCAGGGTTCTGTTTTAAGTCCCTTGCTTTTTAATATTTTTATAAACGATTTAACCATTTTAGCTGAGAATAATAATTTTAATTGCACTCTATTCGCAGATGACGCAGTTTTTTACATTAGGGATTCATCTTTCGAAAATATTTTTAACAGAACGCAATCTTTTATTGACAACCTCACAAAGTGGTTAAATTTTAATAAACTTACTCCAAATGTAAATAAAACCAAATTGATGCTTTTTAACGCTAGGGCTCCTAGTGTTTATCCCCTAATAAATTTTAATAATAATCCAGTAGAGTTTGTAGAAAATTTTAAATACTTAGGCCTTTTAATAGACAACAAATTAACTTTTAAATCTCATATTATCCAAACCTCTAAGAAAATTAGTCAAATTAAAGGAATAGTTTATTCAGCCAAGCCTTATTTTAACAGAGACTCTTTACTTTTAATTTACTACTCCTTGGCTTATTCTGTTTTTACTCAATGTATTATTTTTTATGGAAAAACTTTTAACGTTCACTTACATCCACTGAAAATTTTAATTAACGATATCTTAAGAATAATATTAAATGTTAAGAGAAATGCGAACAATGTGCCTTTAATGTCCACCAATGAAATGTATTTTAAACTAGGTATTTTAAAATTTGAAGATGTATGTAATTATTTTTTATTGTCATTTTTAAGGAAAGCTTTATATGAAGATCCCATAATTCTAGAAAAGTATTTTAATGATTTTATTCCTGCACATGACCATCAAACCAGAGGATATAGAATAATTTTACCGAGAATTAGATTAGAGCTAGAAAGAAATTTCACTATTTTTAGATCTATCGAAGCTTTTAACAATTTACCTGAATTTTTATGTAACCCTATGTCCAACTACAGTTTTAAAAAAAAATATAGAAAATATTGTCTTAACCGTTATAACCCTAGTCCTGTTTAATATGTTTTTACTTTGTATTTGTTACTTTTAATATTGACTTATACAGACCGGTAACTTAGGTAGGTTTTATATTTTTAGGTAGATTTATATTTTTGAATCGGTATTCTATTTTTAGGTAGATTGTATATTTTTAGAAATGTATGATATTTTTAGTTAGATTTTATATTTTCAGATTCTACAAGTCATACTAGACTTTTAAAGAATCAAACTGTTTGTATTTTAAAATTGTATTACTTTTATTTTGTATTTTAACGTGAACAGAATTTCAATAAACAATTTATAACAAAATACTTTCAAATAGAACTAAGAAAATGATATTGTTAATTTACAGTACACACTTTGTTTATATGTATAATAGTTAAAAAAATCATTCTATCAACTTTTGAAATGGAAAAGAAAACATTTTCAAGTACTACCAAGAAAATTTGAATGATTAATTTAGAACACGCAGCTTATATTTAAAATCTTTTTTATAAATAAATTGTGTATTCGGCGGTACAACATTCATCTTACGGCGAGTTTTTTTTTGACGGCGAATTGTCCTAGCGGCGAGTTATCCTCACGGTGAATTGTCCGCAGTGAATTGTCCGGTGGGAAGTTGTCCGGTCACCGGTAATAGGTTAAAAGAAGAATAGACAAATTACTTAATAAATCGAAAGATGTCTTGATAGATGAGGGTCATTTTACACTAGACAAAGATGAGGATGGATGTAAGAGGATTGAACACTGTAACATTTGTATTGTTATATCAGATGAGAAGAATAAATAAATAAATAAGTTTATTAGAAAATGATACAAAATAAAAGGATACAATTATTAAAAGAAAAGAAAACTAAGCCAACTGGTAGTCTAATAGACTAATGCATAAATATTCAATAAAGCTCTGAAATAAGAGGAAATAAGGAAGGGGAACGAGCAAATGATCTATCTAACATTAATTAAATTTTATTTATTAGTATTTGGTAAACAAAAACAAGGTTATATGGAATTATAGATGCAAGGGTGGATAATCATGTGGAATTTACTGATGAAATATCATTGGGATTGTAATGTAGTTCGAAATGGACCACTCATGGAAGTAAAATGAAATAATTTTTTAGAAGCGACTAACTGCGCTATAACTGACTATAGCGCAGCATTGTTATTTTATATGGTTATGGACCATGTAAAAACGAGTATTTGAGGTTGGATTTTGGAGATGGAATGATTGATATAGGAACTAGTTTTTTTTCAGTTAGGTAGTGCATTCATTCAACTGTTATTTTTAATCGGATTATTTGGCAATATTCTATTATTAATTCGGATTCGATTTGCTGTTTTTTGAGTGTTGAAAGCCCTATTTTCGGTAGCGAGTGAATCGCTAGGTGTAATGTATGTGTCAATTTCTGTTGTAATTGTATATGCTCACTGAATATGCTTACAGTTTGCTTCGAAATTATTCGTACTTCTCATAAATTTCTTCAATAACTAAAGGTATAATGAAATCTTTCGATTGTAGAGAGATTTCACCTTAAGACAACAGCTCCAAATTTAAAAGTCATAGAAGATGGTTGGTCTCTCAACACGAAAATGACCCGAAGCAAACATCCAAGTTTACGACCACTTGGATTCAGGAAAATGAAGTGATTGTGCTCGGTGGCCGTCGATGAGCCCTGATTTGAACCCAATTGAGAATATGTGGCAACAATTGAAAGTCAAAATCAATGGTTACCCTCCAAAAACCTGCAGGAATTGAAACGTCTCGCTATTGAAGAATGGACAAAAATCCTCACTGAAACACCATCAAATCTTGTTACAATTATGGGAAAAGACTGCTGGAGGTGGTTATCAAGATGAAAGGTCAAGCTATTGATTATTAACGCTATAATCATGTTGTCATTTTTTAACTGTACGAATAATTTTGTGTCAATATCTTTTGTAATATTTGTTAGTTAAGACTCTTCAAAAATAATTTAGTTCTGAAAATAATGTACTCTATCCCTTATTGCGTACTTTTTATCCTGGGTTTTATTGAACGAATAATATCGTCGCTAACTTAATTCATGTGTGGTTAGACAGATCAGGTTTTAATTTCATTCCTCCAGAACAATATAATCATAGATATTGATGAGGTGTTTGAAATGTGCTGCATATTTATGTGTGACAAAGAATATGTTTGAAATGTTGCAACTTACAAGATTTCAATACAGGTCTATATGTATAATCTTCTTCTCTTGCAATCTTCCACTAGTGTGGGATGAATAAAAAGACGTAAGTATAGTTTTGTATACACTTCAGTAAAACGATTAATCATTGAAGAAATAAAAACGTTACATATCATGAATAGGTAACGGCAGAAACATTATTCATCTACAAAATATCTCATGATCCGAATTTGAATATAACAGTATCTTTTCCATTAGGAGCGTAAATGATTCGATGCATATTAATTTGAATATTCTGGTAGTCAATTAGTTTATGTTCTATTACTCTGAGGTATTCTTATTATGGAGATTTATAATTTCATCAGACAATTGTGATGATTCATAATTTTATCAACGAGTGCAGATCGCAATGACAGAAATGACACTATCCATGTAATGCAGGTGAGAATTTGATACTCACTTCATATATTCAACTGTTCAATTGTCTATTAGGCGTAACTCTTCTGGATGTACTTGATTGTTGTTATATTTTGTTCATCTTCTCTCGATCGAATCAGTTCGATAATTTTTTCATATTATTTTATACATAGATTTACAATACTTTGCATAATGTGCAGAAGATATTAGTTACGAATGATACTTTAACGTAATCTAATCGCAAGAAAATGTAATTCTTGATGCATTAAATATAGATCATATATATATTTATACATATTACATGTGATTTTTTTTGTAATTCTCTCTCCATATATATAATAACGACAAATTCATACAGTTTTTGAATATATTACTAAATATATCGAAAACATTCTTTAAAATTTCATCGGTTAAGCTTCTATTGTTTTGGTAATCCTTGCTAAGCAATAATTATTCTCTCCCACTAATAAATAAGTTACCTGCTACTCTTTATTTATTTTCGTCACCAAACTCGTTAGTTTCATTGTGTCACAATATGAATGAGTTCTGAGAGTAACATTATCAATATAATGTAATTTGACTAAGGAAATAGAGGTCAGATTGTATGAGATTTGATAGAAGTTGCATCTGTAGCTTCTGTACAAACCTGGAGGAAAACTTCAACAATGGTGCTGATAATAGCATGACAAGTTTTACAAAATGTAACTCACATCAATCAGTGTTAACATTAACTGCTTTTGTGCCGCGAGGTTTGCAGAGTAATGGACAAATTATGGAAAAGTTGAAGAGGAAGAGGCTAAGCAGGTGAGGGAACGTAAAGGTAATTAAATTATATAACACCTGAATTACCAAGCTGGGGGAATGGTTGGGACTGTAGAGGGGAAGAGATTTCATTGAAGAACAGAAAGTGAATTCTTAGAAGAAGAAAACGGATTTTGGGAGAGAAAGGTGAAATATTGGGAAAGGGGGAAAGGATTTATAGGAGAAGAGAGAGCAAACTAATAAAAAAAGGGCACTAGGACTTTTCCCCGCTAGAACATTTCCCGCCGGACTTTTCCCCGTCAGGACTTTCCCCCACCGGACTTTTTCCCGTTAGAACTCTCCCCCGCCTGGACTTTTCCCCGCCGAATATATTATCAGAATTTTAGACCATTAAAGTATAATTTTGACAGAACAAAAAATTATCAAATGAAGACGCATTTTATTAACATAATTTGATTCCCGTATGTGCCCATATTGTCCATTTGATTTTAACTCTAATGAGTTTGACGTGTGTTTTCTAGGCACATCTTTTTTAAATTACTTTATATCTTCCATGTTATTCCTGTTAATTTACTGGCTTTTCTTGACTTTGTTCCTACATAAATTCCAAATATATTTTTGTATTTAAAAGTTTAAAAGAATTTACGTATCGGCGTATATCATTGTAAATCACGTAATTTATGGAATTAATTGTACTTTGGTGATGTGTGGCAACGTAGAAATACAGTTTGGTTCGTCAAGTTTTCATGAAGATGAGACACTGCCCGAGCTGTGATTGGTTTACACTCCACCCAATCACAGTTCAGCTAACTCAGTTGCCAATATCTTATGTACTTATGTATTTATTTCTTCGTATATATTCAATATTTTTACTTAAAAACTGGTACACATTAGCTTAATATATACACTGGTAAAAATTACAGTACCGTATGTTTATAAATAAGACATATGTTTTTTTAACACAAAGTCAAGCCTTCCCGTTGATTCTGACAGTCAAACTCATTAGGGTTAAGACTGTGTCTTCTTATTTTCGAATATTATTAAGATATGCTACAAAGTTATAGAACATTATTGCAATACTAAGGGATTACCAAATGCCCCAAATGTACTCTAAGCAGCTTCGATATATTCAGTTATTTCAACCCTATAGTTATACAATATACATATCGTGGATATAATATTTTATTTTTCAGCTTTATAAGAAAAGATATATATATATAAAGATATATTAATTAATTTATTAATTAATATACGACAGAATAAATTAACCTTCTATAAATTTCTATTACACTTAATATCGTCCAGTTTCCTCTTTTAGTGTCCTTTTTTTCTGATATGTTCATTTGATATTTATACCTCAAAAGACTTACAAAGGTTTAGCCAATATTATGAAAATACCTACGTAAGTTAGAGTGCAGAAATTCTTAAATCAAGACTTTTCATGTAGTCGGGGTTCAGAACGATTTATATATATTGCTGTGCATAGTCTTTAAAATTCTCCAATGAAAACTAATTATCTAGGAATAACCAATACAAAACGGGTTCACTTCAAGCAGTTGGCGGTGACCCATTTCCAGTCATCTAGTGACCTATTCCCTTGCGACAATAATATTAAAGGAAAAATATCCAAAAAAGGTTTGTTATTTGAGACGGCAGACTTCGGCATACAATTTCGTGGCAACGGATGTTTTTGTCAAAACTATTTTTTTTGTAAAATTAAATAAATAATCGCAATATTTAATTATCCTCAAGATTTTAAATTTAAAAAAAAAAGGTGGGGAAAAGTCCTGGCGGAGAAAAGTCCGGTGGGGAGTAGTCCTGGCGGGGAATAGTCCGGCGGGGAAAGGTTTGGCGGGGAAGAGTCTGTTTCCCTTAAAAAAGATCCCATAATAAAACAGATTTTACAGTCATTTAAGAATAAACTGCAAACGTAGTAACAAATGATATAAACAGTGCTTCGGAGTATTTTCAGAAGAAATTGGCAATTATGAAAGTCTCTGGAACACTCGCGAACAGTCAAACCGATAACACGGATACAAATAGAATCTTATAGATATTGATCAAATTCAACCATATTATCAGTGAAAAATGTAAAATGAATACTTCATGTTGAACTATTTTATTGATATCTTATTGAATGTGATGTAGGACTATATTTTCATTCATTTATATACGGAATTTACTCCTTAAAAATTAAATATTTCATTAAGTATGATAAAGTACCTTTCATTTTCATCATTTTAATAAACTGTCAGAGCTCAGAACATTTGTTGTTTACATCATTAGGAATGGCAATTAAGTCGAAAATAGTAAATTCTGGCAAACTATACCTTAAAAGCCCTCCAATTAATTGACTCTTATGCTAATTAGTGACATTCTAATGGTATCAACAAGGCGAAAATATTTCCATTTCATGGCAATTAGTGACTACAGACTTCACCTGTAATTGAAACAAAGAATATCGTAATTGGAACATACACGTGAGGGAATAGTTAATTAATTGATATACTAGTTCATTAATATTTTAAGGAGTGTTGTGATCCTTGTAGAGGGGTATTTTCATAGCTGTTTCTTCTTCTCTATTTCTAATTATACTTTAATTGTGTGATTGATAATGATATAAAAGAATACAGTTTAAAATTTTAGCACAATATAACATGTGATAAAGTACTAGCAGTTTAATCACTGAGGTGAATGAGAAATAAATAAACATATAGTGAATTATTCTAGCATTGTGCTTTGCTTCAATGTGTAACTATTATTTTGAAAATATAACTGCTAAATTTTTGGAATATAACATTCATTCCATGTTAATTAACCCTAGTAACCTAGCCTTTAAGAGTTTGCTCAGTAACCTATAGGCTATAGGCCAGTTACTGGTCCGTGCGCACCAGTCCTCATTGAAACTGTTATAAAATCTTAACAAATAGATTTTTTTATATTCTCTCTTCATAAACACCATTATTTGATATTTACACATCTATTGGTAAACGCCATACAATAATTATCTATTAAAAATAAAATTAATAAACAAAAATAGAAAACAAATATTTCCTAAGTTTTCTAACTATTTACGCAAAAGCAATTTTCACCACCCATCAATAAAATCCTTATAACATTTACAAAAATCAATAGAACTTAATCAAAATTTATCTGCGGATGGAAAATGGTTCAAGAATGAAAAATATACAAAAACTGTACATGAACGTTCAATAGTTTTTGAAATATACTAACTTAAAGTTGTCTTTTGGTTTGTTCGAGACACCCTGTATATTTGAATAAATGCTCAAATATTACCTTCTTTCTTGTAATCGGTTTAAAAATAAAATTGATAATATTTTTTCATGAGGACTGGTGAGCACGGACCAGTCCCTAGGTTATTAGGGTTAAGTTAATATTTTAATTCGTTATTGCAAATATTTCTCATTAAAATAATAAAATTTCGTATCTAAATCAGACGAAAGATGAAGACATCCCTAGTTATAATTTAGTACACTATTCGTATGAGAGATATCAGGTCAATGCCATTTAATATATATTTAGTTATTCCACAATACATCTATTGTTTATAGCAATAATGTGGCATAAAATATAAATTAAGTAGCTTAAAGTATGATATATATAATTTCACTGTACAAAAGTTTTTGATCAATACAAAAAGGATATAATAATTCAATTTGGAGTCGGATTACTATTACTATAATTAATTTTAACAAATATACTTTTATATAATATTCTATGAAAACTTAATATTCTGTAAATAAAACTAGAATTGTTTGGTTTAATTTTCAATGCATACTGAAATATTTTCATAGTCCTTTGAAATATTCACAACTGAAATTGATATTTCACTACTGAAATTAATACTTCACTATTGACGTTGATTTTTCACTATTGAAATTTGTATTTTCTCAATCATTGTGCGACGCTACAACTCATCACATTGCAACTGATCACTTGTACCATTTTAGATATTGTTAACACAAATTGAAAAAGGAAAAAGTGCTACTAACAAAATCTTTCAACAGAACAAATTTTCATCACTTCATGTATTTGTAATGTATTTCTAACTCCTATTTCTAGTCTTCCTCCCTTCATAACTTCCCCACCCACCCATTCCCTCTCCATTTACCACTACACCGCTAAGAGGCTTACACCAGAGGATTATAATTCTAAGATAAGAGCGAAGACGAGAGAGAGATGTGGAGAGTGTAAGCTAAGGAGAGCGAGAGATGGTTTTGCTTTGCACCATAATCCTACTATTTAATACTTTAAAAAATATGTATTCTATCTAAATTGAAACTAAATAATATGTAACACTATTGCTCTACGTAAGAAAGATGTTCCTGAGATGCATTTAACGAACAAAGTTTACACTGAATGCACTTTGAGATGTTACAGGCAGGCAACAAGAAAGATTACTTTTCTCAAATACTACTCTGCAGGAAAGTAAAGCTAATGATCTTATTTGAATAATTTTCCTGTTTTTCTTTCAGAATTTTTTAAGCTCAATCGGAAAATAAATCCCTGACTTATATGTTAAGTACAAATACAGGGTGGCGCAAAAAAAAGGAAACCCATTTTCAAACTAGTTTGCTTCACAAACTATTTAAGCTAGAAAATTTCTAAATACATTATTTTATTCCTTCACTTATTTTGCATCAATCTTGAAAATCTGTTAAAGTTACGACAAAAGTTAAACATCCTGCAGCGAATTAAAAAAAGGTAAATAAAAAGGGCTTGCGCGAGGACGAAATATACGAAAAAAATCACAATAAGTATAATTTATTTCATATGGATATAAATACACTGCTAATCAATAATAATTATTTCCTAGTTACAGTACCTCTATATTGAACTCCTGTATAATGAATGAGTTAGGTTGTAGCCAATAGCAAATAACATCGTAGCTATTTTAGATGAAAAAATAATAGAAAATAAGAATGTGGGTATTTAAAGAAAGCCGTGGCCTTCCAAGACATGCTGAAATTATTGGAACATACAAGTCAAATTAAAGTTAATGTGAATTTGTTGAAACCTGTTCACTGTTCAGTGTTCAATATGGAAGAGTTTCATAAATTAGTATTACAAAATGTATTTTCACAATCTCATTTTATCCTTACAACTCTTCAATTTTTCTTAGTTCATGTAACGAAAATCTTTAAAATTCACATAATATTATTCAAGTTAATAAAAATTATTTAAATACTTCAAAGATTTTCATTACTCCGAAACATGAGATTAGAATACAAATGTGATTTAACGGGCTTATTAATATACACCTTACCGATTTTATCAAACGAATTTAAAAATTATAAACATATTTTTGAGAATATAAAACATATTTCAAATATAATATTGTCACCACCCTAGTAATAATAAAATAACACTTCTTTATTGTGTCTTCTGTCCAATTTTTTCTGGGTTCAATTGTTTTGGAGCCCAATTGTCCTGGGGACCAATTTTCCTGGAGCCCAATTGTCGGTGCACCATATTGTTTGTAACGTTTCAATGTCTTTATAAAAAAAATCATATTTTATTTACCTCTCTATTATTTGTATTATCTACCTTCCTTTTATATTTCATTGATGATTTATTATGCGATGAATTTACCTGCGATGAAATTACCATGCGATGAATTTACCATGCGATGAATTTACCATGCGATGAATTTACCACGTGATGAATTTACCATGCGATGAATTTACCACGCGATGAATTTACCGTGATGAATTTACTACGATGAATTTACACTGATCCGTTTTTTTTGGTTGAAGCTACGGAATGCATTTTTTTGCATTCGATTCTCTAGTGGATTAGCTATAATAATTTCAGCGTTTTTTTTTCGAATTTCTAATTATTTTCGAAAAAAAACATTTTTTTAAATTTAATAATTCTAAAGATAATTCCTGGAGCATCGAATGCAGAAAAAACCGCAATGCCGTAGCTTCAACCAAAAAAAAGCCGTAGATGTTTGAATACCAAAATTTGTAGCTTTTATGAAGTGCCTCAAAATGGCATTCAAAGTTATTGCTTTGTTTGGCACCAAATCCCACGAGCACGGACAAACCATGCTCGCTATTATCCACTCGGAGGTTGAGGTATCATCAGGCGCCACCTGGCTCACTGTTGTAAAGTTCAACATAGCAATAACCACGACACCAAATCAAAATCCACCAGGTTGGTACTCATGCGATGGCCCGGGCTCATCACGTCATATTATCACTCAGTCACACTCTAGAGATCTGATTTTTTGTACAATCCTTTATAAGGTTATTAGGTACCTATTTATGAAATAAAAAAAAATTAAAAAAAATTGAGATTTTTCCATGGTCGGTCCCCTTAATGTGATATGTGGTCTTTTCTAGTTACTCTGTAATAGTTGTATAAGACTTGTTTTGAATGTACCATATTTATAGTGTCTTCATATTTAATTTTCATGGTATAATAAATATAAGATGGAGTATTGTGCAAATGCGCTGGTACATATCAAGATGAATTACTTATTTGTTGTGAAAGACGCTTCGGTGACCCAGAATAATTATTTTTACTTTGAAAAGAGGCGTGTTATTCACTCTTTTTAGATGGAAATGCTTAAACTTAGTTTTATTTGACTAAATTGGTTTAATCCAGCATTACCTCCCAAGTGAAAATAGGAGCAGGTTCGAGGCAGTGGTTAAGCCAATCGGAGTAGTCACCAAGGCAGCCAGGGAGCAGCAAGAGCGCAGCGTGGAAGCTAAATTGACCGCTTTGGGGGATAATTATACTCCGGCTTAAACGCGCAGAACTACTCTGGGTATTTGCTCCTATTCGCCTAACGCGCTGTCTAACTGTGGATACGCAGCCTCTAGTCACGACTGTAATATTATATTACTATTATAGTAGTTTTGGTTAAGGGCCGCGCATCCGCATTTTGGTGGATGCACATAATTTTGTATTCAACACCTGATATATAATCATGTTCCAATGTCCCTCTCAACCTACAACCGTCCCACTAAAATTTGAGCAACTTAAAGATCCACTGCAACTTCTTTTTACTTTCTTTATTTTACAACAATAACTATTATACACACATTATATGAATACATTAAGGAAATTAGGAATCTGAACATGAAGTAACCCCTAAAAAAATTAGGGTTACACGGATAAATAGTCAGTTGCACCTTATATATGGCGTTAAGGGTCCAATATTATGAACACAAACGAGACAAACGCAATCACAGAGTTCGACGTTTTCACCGTCTGATAGCAGAATAATATAATTTCAATTGTGTTTTCTTCTTCTTTCTATTAATCGATTTTTTTTTCTATTTTAAAGTGTATAAATAGCGCTTTTCAAAATCAAATAAGTATTCAATTATTAATGTGCATTAATAAATTTATTCACATTTCATTCAAATCCTAAAGTTACATAAATTCTATGTTTATGGAGCAAACTTTCCTTACTGACTGCTTCTTTGAAGTCACTTGTATTTATATTCTGCACTCTTTGTTAAATAAAGTTCATACTATAGTGTGAGACAAAGAAATAACTACCAATAACACTTCTTATATATTTGGATGAACATTATTAATTACTATCAATTACTTCTGTTATATTCTATTTCAGAATAATCATATTATTCATATTATGAATAACTTACTACAGTGTGAAATTTTTTGTAGATGATTTTATTATACTATTTAAGGTCTAGGAAAAAATCCCCCGGAAGAAAAAATCCCCCGGCGGAAAAAATCTCCCGAGGAAAAATCCCACGAGAAAAAAATCCCCCTGGAAAAAAATCCCCCCGGAAGAAATCCCTCGGAAACCATCAACGAAGAAAGAATATCCCCAAGTCAAAAATAGAATATGTAATAGAAATGTAATAAATATTTTCATCCATTTTTTCCCAAAAATACCTACAAAAGAGGAAAAAGATAATATCAGAAAGAAAATCTTGCACTTGTAGTATCAAATTAATTGTAACAGTTTAAATAGACAAATATAAAGTTTTTAGACTGTAGCTAACTAATGTTACAAAATCTGAAAATTGTAGATAGGCTGTATAAAACTGAAAGTTTAAAGTGTATGCTATGGCCTTAATATAGCTTTACAATTGAAGGGCCACAAGCAAAAGTCTCTTAACCGCAAAAATCGGGTTGCTCAAGGTAAAGTCTCTTAAGCGCTTAGCACCAATGAAAACGGTTACAATCTTGATATGCTAAGCGCTTAAACACTCACGTAAAACGGTTGAAGTTAGCGGCAAACAAGAGTCTCTTTACCGCATCTCATTGCATAGAAAACGGAGCGAGGGTAGACTCAAGTATTAACCTTGTTCTTATTAGGTTCATTATTAGACTCTTCTATTTATATGGAATGTAATATGTTTCCAATTTTTATAACATAATAGCGGTAGATATATTGTACTATAAAAACAATAATTTTTAGAGGCCTGCAATAATTACTTCAAATCACTAGGTGATGAAGAATAATATAAATCACGTGATTTAAGTTGACATGATGTAGTAAATTATAGCAGATCATTTTAATTTCGATTTCATGAAAGCTGTATCTTTAAGCTGCTAATTAATTTATAAGCACTTCTTAACATCTTTTTTTGACTAAACTTTAAATTAAATTTTCATTCTCTGTTGCTCAATATGCAAGTCTTCAATTATCTTGTTTTTAATAAAGTAATATATTTAAATAATTGTTAATATTGCATTATACTTTTAATCACACAATATCAGGAGAGGTTACTTGAATTAAATGTTTAGTAGAATGATGGTAGTGAACATAAATATATTTTTTAATCTATAGTAGTCGGTTCCAATCTAGTCATTTGCTTTAGTAATTTACAAATAACTTCAAAACAATAACACTCACAAATTATCTGTACTGCACAGCAAAAAAACTGTATTTGTATTGATTATTTAACAGTGGACAAATTTCACATTTCCAAAAATAAACTTTACTAATTGTAATGTATATATTTTAGGATTGGTGTGGGTAAACTACAGATTGGTAAATAACAAAAACAGTGATTTGAATTTAACATCCTGCGGACACTTTCCCTCCAAGCAAATCTTTTTATTGCTTTAATCAATGTAGCTGATGCTTCTCATCATCTTGCTGCAAACCGCATGGAATTTGATAGCATATTTTTGTTATTTTTATAATAAAAACTCTACAATACCTATTTTACTTCACTTACTAATTTTAGGTCTGAAGAAAAAGAATGAACACCTTGTTTTGATCGTCAACTAGGCATACTATAACCATTTTTTATTTGTGTAAAGGTATGCAATTGGATAAACTTATTATAGGAACGTTTATATACTTTAGGAAACAAGTTATATCTTGATTAAACAAAAGCCGAAAACTTATTGTTCGTTCATAAATTTAAAATCTAAACAAGGGGGTACAATCTTCTTTTTCAACGTCAGGTTAGTGATTCACTCTATTGTTGCTCACAGAGTATCAAAAACATTATAACCAAATAATATAAATATACTGAGTCTAATTGTATGCGGTTTGCAGAATGATGATCATAGACCTTAGTATTATAATATTATGTAATAATAGAAGAAATAAATCTGGCGGTATTCATACAGATATTACTTTTATTAGTATCGACAATACAGATGAAGATTTCACAACTATAATTAATATATTTTAAATTTCATGAAGGAAAATAATACAAATAATGGAGTTTTGCATGAGAACATTCCAAATGAAAAAAAAAATAGAATATATACTTACAATTACGAACCAAATACACAAAGGTAAGATGATCTAAATAATTGATGCTGTACTTCTAATTATCAATACTGTATGTAGCTACTCTAAATAATGAAAAATGTAAATTAAGAATAATACCATAAGTTAACTGTTAACAACTAGACTAGTATTGTGCTGAAGAGACACCAATCAATGTAATAAATTTATATTAGTAGGGGATTTAACGTCTGTTTCGGAACAAAATGCCATATCACTAAAGTCAAAAGAAAATTAAGTACAAAGGACTGGAAACATAAGTGGAGAAGGAAAGTGATTACATGAGCAGTGATACAAACAACTGTTATTACAAAGATTATGGATGCAGAAAAGCTCCTCCGTCACTTACAAAGGAATGTGATGAAAGACACAAGCACCGGTAACTGCACTCACGGATAGAAGAGGTGATAGTAAATGAAGCCTACGAGCCTACCAAACACAAAATCTAAGAGGAAAATGAAGAGGTGATAGTAAATGAAGCCTACGAGACTACCTAACACAAAATATAAGACCTCGTAGTTGAAGAGCACAACCCTAGCGCTATCCTCTAAAACTGCAAGTAGCGTTAAAATATGAAAAACAATCTATAAACCACATTACAACAGTTTGGGTCCAAATGGAAGGCACCCCCCTTCTCTTCCATTCACCACAGACAGTTTCAGAATAGAACCTCTGGCAGCTCAATATAATCAAATGATCATAGTTAATTTTTAAGGAGAAAAAGACAGATTGACATAGCTAGAAATTTATCATCATTTAATGATCAGCTTTATTATTTTTTAAAGGAAGATTTAACGTCTGCTTCGACTCTTGAGAAACATTCAGAAAATAAAGTGGCTCCATTAACAATGTTACCTATCACCAGTCTAGTGACAATGCACTTGGATGCAGAAAAGCTTGTTTCATAGAAGTATTAAAGTTTCACACCAAGAAATGTGACTGAAAGGGGCACAAGCACCGGTGGCTGTACATATGGATGGAAAAGGAAACGAAAATGTGATACTAATCGAAGTCTACCTAAAAAATTTAACATCGTAATTGAAGATCATAACCCTAGCGCTATTCTCTAAAACTGAAAGTAGCGTTAAAAAATGATAAACATAGAAATCCAAAACAGTTTGGAACCCAAGCGAGGCATATCCTTTTTCTTCCATTAACCATCGACAGCTTCAAGACGGAGCTCCTGGGGTCAATTGAAGAGGTACCTAAAAATGAGTATGGATGCAATATTGATAATTTAATAATGATACAAAAAATAAGAAACATGCTATTAAGATTCTATATTTGTTGTAAAATTCCGATAGCTAGTTATAAATAGCAGCTAGTTACATTTTTTTGATCAATTATATAGCTATTTTGAATGCAGTAAATTAGATAGATATTTATTGTATTTTTGATATAGCTAATGCATATAGCATATTTATTTAAATTTGAGAACTTACTTTAAAATTTTAAATACTTCTAATTTTACATTCAATATTAGAGAATACAGCTAATTTTAATTATTAAGCTCATTTGTTACCAAAGCATGATCTTGGCCCAATCGCTTTAGAATTAGTTAATCATATATATAACTCATTAAACAATTAACTTGAAATTACATCTATATGAGATCAATATGATGATGACTTACAATTAGGAGCATCTACTCAAACTATACATGTATGTATGCAGTGGCATAACTGATGTTTGAAGGCATATCAGAGCAATCTTGGGACAGTTGCACAACTGTTAAATAAAATACATTCATTAAAAGGTCATAAAATTAAAAAGTTAGATGCATTAGAAAGTAGCAAATTCAGTTCGGAAAAAGATATTTGGATAACAGTTACCTAACTGTGGTGATCTTACATAATTTTTATCTTTTGAAAAATTTGCAAGGGAGCTCTCTGATTAAGTTTGTGATATAATTCTAATACAATCTTTAAAATAGATTTGTTCTGCTCTGTTATATAAAAATATAAAAATCATTTTAAGATAGATAGGGTGAGTATTGAGTAAAAAGCTACAAAAGGCTCTTGGTTTTGTAGTCACCTTCCTGTGCTTGAATGTAAATATTTTTCTATTTACAGTAAATGCAAATACATTTTTAACTAGCTATATTCAACTAAGTATATTGTGATAAGCATAAGCTAAATGCTCGAGTTCATAATAGTCTACTTCTATATTTATTTATTCTTTCCCATCACTAAACTGTTTACTTTAGAACAGCAAGCTGTTGTGCATAATAAAAAATTAAAAAAAAAAACAGATCAGTTGTTCAAATGAAAATATTATATTTTTTAGATTATTTGGATGAAAAGAGGATGGTACTTTATACTGAATATTAATTTTCGCATCAAATTAGCTACCGAGTTTAAACTCACTACACATTTCCCAGTAGCTAGATATTGTTCTCCATCTTCACTTTTATCAAGATAATTAAGAACTTTCTTTGCTATATTTAGATTAATTGTAATGACAAAATAGAACTACTTTGGCAATAGAATAACATTTTATGACATTGGTTAGATAATTAGATTTGACTCGATTTACAAAAAAATGTTCATAATTTATTTGTGAGATAACTTAGCTGCAATCATTTGACAAATATTAAACACAAAATTCTCATTCAAAGAGATTAAAAAAAAAATGATTCAAAATATTCTATTTTTGAACATTTTTAGGAGAAAAATCATTGTTAATATCAATTAGCCAACTTCAGACACATTATTATGTAGTTATGATACTTTAATTATCTATAGCTACCTTCAACATATAAATACAGTGAAAAGTCTACTCACATAGCAAATCAAGATGACACTACAAGTTATCCAAGGGTGAAGTATCAGGAGATGTCCTTTCCCAAGTCTTGATAGATTTATCTGAAAGGAACAATTGTTTAGAAATTTTGTTAATCATATTACTGATCAGAAAATTTAACTGTTCATGACACACAACACACAGCATATTGATAAATTATAGCTACTATATTTAATTATCAATTCATAGAATTTAAAATATTTTCAACAGGTTGCATAATCATAAGATTCCTTCTTTAAATGGTTTCAAAGTTTTTGTTCTCTAAGTTGACCTTTATTATCAACTGTCCTATTCTTAAGCCAAAAATGAGTAGCTTTTCAGAATATTTTTATACCAATAACTTGACTACCAATAAGTAGCTACACTAAAAATCGTATCATTATGGCCCATTGCCGCCATAACCAAAAAACAAAAAAGGAGTTTCAAGTTTATGAATATAAGCTAAATACTTGTTTAGTAGTCATATTTTCTATTTCATTTTCCAAATATTTTAATTCATAGTTGAAATTTAAAAACAACTTTTTTTGATAACAGTAGCCAATGCAAAATATTTGCAAGTTTGAATGAAATCACTATCTTTAGACAGATAAACCAATCACACATTTATAGACAATAACTTATTAAATTTAGCGTCGGAATAATATCACTGCGATTATTTACCCCACAAGTGCGATGCAATTACCCTAATTCTTATTAAATGTATGCTGATAAATGATTAACCATCAGAGATACAAGATTGAAAATAGGTACACATCATTATCGAAGTGATATCTTAGGATGTTATAAGTATGGAGCTTCTTCCTGAATTGGCTCTTATGTTAGATCAAAGTTTGCAGGAAAGTGAGATGGAATAGTAGAATACCCTAGTCGATGCTAGGATTTAGTGAAAAATGATTAAATTGGAATTATAAGTAGCTACTTTACTTGCTTTGATGCTCTCAATAGGTAAGACTGTTATTATGTACATGAATCTACAAATTAACTCTTTAGCTGAGGATTTTCAAATTCATTTCAATGTTAGAATGGAGAGAAATTCTTTAGCAATTTCAAATATATATATTTTTGAAAATGAAAATACTGGACTTATTAAGCATTTTGCTCATAATTATACTTCAATTAGTAATATGGATCGAAGTTTGGAACTCCAGTTCTATCCAAATTAAATTGGCTATTTAACTAACAATATAGGTTTTACTGTAAGCATGTTAAGATACCTAAACTCATCATTCTTATCTCACCCAAACTTATAAAGTATGCTATGTAATATCTCATCAATATTTGATACACCAAAATAAAAAATTATTTAAAAAAATCTGTAATATACTGGGTGGCACGAAAGAAATGAAACCCATTTTCAAATTTTACTCATTACTCATCAAGATTTTGGCTACAAGTTACAAGCCATGACCCCACTTTGAAAAATTCTGCTGACCAACAAATGAATTTTGGAGGATAAATACTTCGTTTTATAAAATTTGCATCAATTCAATCTTAATATTTGAAATCTGCAAAACTTCGGAGTTAGGTAGCTAATCAATTCATCAGTAAAGTCCTAATTTTCAAAAGCGGGCCTCAACACTCCATTCCCAATTTAAATATTTCCATCTGTGGAGCAAATACTGCCTATTTGCCTAAGTAAGCTGTTATGCAGTGGTGTGAGCACTATTGGCTGGTAGCTATTACCAGCCAAATTTTATTGTATTTTGAACTTTTTGCAAGACACTGACAAACAGCACCATAGATTATTTTCTAGTAGCCAATACTTCAACAGCATACTACTTAGGTATGTTCTACTTGACAAAGAATATCATTATTAAACTAATCACTGTAATCTAGATTTTACAATTAAAATAATAATTTACCTAATACATACAAATAACAGATTCAGACATACTTCAAAAAGTCAATAATCAATAGTTTGGAGTGTTAATTCTCCCAATTAGGTTGGTTTTATTTTTTGTACTTAAGTATTTTTATTTTAGGGTGTAGCTACTCTAAGCTTAATATTATAATAAAATTAAATTAATGGAAACTTCATAATAAAGAGTATTTAGTTTGTAAAATTAATTTGTTGGCCTAAATAATTTTTGATAGTGGTTTTCAGACTATTATTTATAGCAATATTTGCTTAGAAGAATTAGTTCAAATTTTAGCACAAATAAATATTTGAAATTAAATGTTGAATTATCAATATAACAACAAACTTTTGGACATAACCCAGTATGTAATTGGTGCACAAGAACCCACTTGCATTTTCAAAAAGCTAAAAAAAATCCAATAGCTTATTTCCAATTTAATTAATAGTAAATAAACATTAATTAATGATAAACATAAGCATTAATAGTAAGCATAAGAATTAATAGCTAGAAATCCACCGACGTTGCTGGAATATTATTTTCAAAGGGGAAAAACTATATTTAACTGTGAAAGAAACAAAAAAGTGACTAGGTAAGTAGCTAGGTTAAAACTTAAAGTAAATAATAACTAGTATCCTTTGGCTACACTGCAAGAACTGGTAAAGTGTTCAAGAAATCCTCTATTTTGCTTTCTGTTCTCAGTAAATTGTAAAATACATGTAAATATGAGAAAATTAAACATTGTAAGTACAGAAAATGTTAAAATATTCCCATGCTATCATACTCTTGGTCTATGTAGTAAGTAATCAATTTTAGCTAATGCCCATCAGTCTTAACTATTCTTCAAAGGCTGGAGAAAAGACCAAGATATTATGGTAACAAGTTGATAGATTCTGCCCACATCTTAGTCTGCAAAATGTAGGACATTCTCAACATTTCCTGTGACAACAATCCTTAATATGAATTAATAATCATATCCCCCTATACTAATTATATTTAGCTACATGTATTTTTACTATTTTACATTATTAAGTCGAGAACAAATAGCAAAATAAGAGGTAAAGATTTCTTGGAGAACAGTTTACCAGTTCGTACAGTCTGGGAATCTGCCAAGACAGGCCATTAGAGAACTATAAAGTGTTCAAAAATAAATCCTCTATTTAGGCTTCTGTTCTCAGTAAACTACATGTAAATATAGTAGAAAATTAGAGATTGTTCACACAGAATTACAGAAAATCTTAATGTCTCATTTTCTGCTTACTGCCTGGGAATCTGCTGATAAGCTGAGCTTAATAGCATGAGCTCAACTTCACATCAAATTAAAATATCTGAAAGTCAGGAGACCCTGAAGTCACTGAAAGAAGCTACATTATGCAGAATGGGCTAGGATATCTGAAATTTTGAGTTATAAATAACAGCCTTCACTCTGCTTAGATATTGATATTAGCTGTATTAGGTACATAAATTAAATTTATAATACCAAGTTGTTTTTACAAAATTACAGATAGTGCCTAGAAACCTACCTATATAATTTAGCTACACTATGAATATTTAATAATGAAACAAGAAACAGATAATTGGATACTACTCATCCTGAGTCATCCAGTCTGCAAAGCGCATTCATATCCCCGAAGACCTTTGGAGACAAATTTTGAGGGAAAATAATTAATTTTCCTAATCAATTCCAATGTTTACATGTATTTGTGTTTTTATTGGAGAATTTTGCAAAAGTCTGGTCATTTTGAGACAGATTTGAAAATCTTTGAGACAGATTTACCACACTTTACAGACTAGTTACTCATACACTCATACTAGGTCCTACCTACTCCACTAACTCCAGCTCCAGGTAAAATAGTAATTCTCATAAACTCTCTACCTACTTGTCCCTTCACGATTAAGACTCCAGCCTCCAGGTAATAAAGCATGTCCAAACTGAGGCAAACTCGCCATTTTAATGGCGAGTTTGTGCCAGACTTAGATATTTTGAGCCCTTCAATTGTAAATGGAGAGAAATATCTAATTTTCTCTTATGCTACACTACATTTAAAATGTTATTTTGGGGAGATTTAATGATAATTTGGTCATTTTGGAGAGAAATTTGGTGATTTTTGAAGAGAAATGAGAGACAAATGGAGAGTTAATAAAACAAAGAGATATACTATTTTACTATGGTCTTAAGCTAGCCTGAGCTAGGCTCAAATTGTCATAAATTCTATCCTAAAAAACATTGTATGATCGTACTAATTGTAGGACTACCCAGAGGCAAGAATAACTAGGAGAAATGTCTCTACTGCCTGAACCAGACTGCATTTTATGGTAAAATTCCGCCGACATGTCGGGTGGAATTTTGCCCTCTTTGAAAATAAAATTCTAGCTAAGTTGGTGGATTTCTAGCTCTTGCTGCTCTGTATTCCTAACTATGTAACCATTAATCTTCACTTTTTAGTAGAAAATCAGCCTAATTTTTTGAAATTGTTGGTGTATTTTTTCAACTTTTAGAAAAAGTCAGTGGAATTTTGTGCACCAAATACAGATTGATCTCTACATTGCAATGAAGGCCCGAAGTTCTTAATTTGCTCAAAATAATTGTCATTAACCCACAAATAAAATAGCAAGAATGGACATGATGACATCCAAATCATCCATATTTCAGAGGCTGGTAAATTGTAAGCCAATTTGGCTCATTTTTCTTTTTTTGAAGATTTCAAGCCAAAAATTAACATTGGAAGTTGGAACATAGGAATTAATTCATAATTTTAAGCCAATTAGGAATAGGTATCTGATTTTTATCTTTTGAAATATTATCATGGATAGACATAAGTTTTAATAGGTACTAGTCAGTGAGCCACAAGGTAGTTAGTACCTGGGGCTGGGGTTTATATAAAAGTTTATTAACTGGCCCGGCTAGTCTGTATTTGGTCCACAAAATTCCACTGACTTTTTGAAAAAGCTGAAAAAATCCACCATAAATTTCCAGTAATTTGGCTGATCCACCAACATTTTAGTGATTTTACACATTTTTCTACCGAAAATTAATGATAATATAGGAATAAATAGCTAAAAATCCACCAACTTTGCTAGAAAACTTCCACCGACATGTCAGTGGAATTTACCATGAAATACAGACTCCATGTCATGTATAAGAGCATGTCAGTTAAAGCCAATTAATTAGCTTTTATTTGAAATGGTCAAATCTCAGATATGTCTAATTGGCTTTAAATTTTGAAATAATTCCTTTTTTCCCATGTTAATTTTGGCTTGATATCTTCAAAAAATGAGCCAAATTGGCTTGGTTCATATTTTTTATTAAATTTTGGCTCAAAAATTGGCTTACAATTTTCCAGCCTCTGAAACATGGTAACAGACTGGTAACTGGGTCTACTGAACTAGTATCTCTCAACTTAACTAGAGTCTAGTCTGTCTAGAGAGCTCAGAGAGGCAGGTAACCTACATAGTACATACTAGCCATGTTTTAGAGTAGGTAAGGTAGGTATGTCAGTTAAAGCCAACTATATAATTGTCTTAGATTTCAAAAGGTCAATACCTACTCAGATAGTAGGTATACCTAGGTACCTAATTGGCATACAATTTTAAATTATTTCTCATGTTCCTATGTTAATTTTGGCTTGAAATCTACAAAATAAGCTAAATTGGCTTAGGCTCGGAATTTTTGTGAAATTTTTTGGCTCTAAAAGTTGCTTAGCCTCTACAATTTTCCAGCCTCTGAAACATGACATACCTAGGTAATAGCTACCTATATACCTTCCTACTATTTTGTAATTTTAGCTTATAAGCCATGGCTAAGTGGTACTTCAGGATGTAAAACAAATTAAACTACCAATCTTGCTACCTAATTAGGTAGATTGGCTTAGCCCAGGTACATTTTCAAACTCAAAATATCAAGAGACGAGTGACGACTTACCTGATGAAGAGGTTTTGTTATACAAACATATTTCGAGCGGATTCTCAATGTTAATTATGAGTTTTTGGACCTAGATTTACAGTTTAAACTAGGTATAGGTATTTCTAATTTCAAATCTCTACAGTGTAACAGATCTAAAGCACAATAGAATGGTCTTGAAATTTGTGCCGAATTAGGCGGTAATAAAGGGTTGAGAAACAAAAGCTAAGCGTAATGATTGGTATACAGTTTCAAACCCTTTATAAAATCTGTTTGTAGATTCCAGTATCTTCAAACAGATTTAATTATTTGAGAAATAGTTCGGCTAAGTGTTTTATACTATATTCAGATTCACAGCATAAGCTGTATCTACTCCAAATATATTTCAAGGAACTGAATGAGTTTATCAATAAATACATAGGTAGTTTTAAAATTAATAAAAATATTATTTTTTATACCTAATGGTTTATTGATATTCCTGATTCAATTTACGTACTTTTCATCGAATGAATCATTCTTTCCGGACTAAACCTATACTTTTTTATTACATGAATAGTTATTACAATTCATTATCCATAATTATTGTATATATACACTCCCATAAATAACATTGCAATAATTAGCTATATATATACTTCGTTTTCTATGCCTGCGCTTCGTTTTCTATGCAATGAGATGCGGTTAAGAGACTCTTGTTTGCCGCTAACTTCAACCGTTTTACGTGAGTGCTAAGCGCTTAGCACATCAAGATTGTAACCGTTTTCACTGGTGCTAAGCGCTTAAGAGACTTTACCTTGAGCAACCCGATTTTTGCGGTTAAGAGACTTTGGCTTGTGGCCCTTCAATTGAAACTTGAATTTGTTAAAAAAGACTCTAGAAAAACATGGAAACAAATAAACTCAATACTAGGAAGAAAATGCACAACTAACAAATTAAAAATTAAAAAGGATGGACAGTTTTTAACAGGAAGAGAAATGTGCAATATTTTTAATGATTATTTTACCTCTATAGCTGAAGAACTCGTTCAACAATTACCTACAATTACTGATAATCATTTTAGAATTTTAACTCCTTATAATTTTAATACCTGTACTTTTAATCCTATAACAGTGCCTGAGGTCAGAAATGTAGTTTTATCCTTCAAAAACAAAAATTGTCATAAAAATGAAATCAAACCTTCTATACTATGTGAAGTTGTAAGTACTATTAGTCCTATTTTAACAGATATTATAAATAATTCTTTTAATACATGCAGCTATCCAAACTGTTTTAAAATAGGCCTTTTTGGTTCCTTTTCATGTTTTAGTGTTCCGTTTTCGCAAAGGATCTATCTACAGCAAAGCGTATCAAATTTTAGGCCAATTACGACATTACCAATTTTTAATAAGATTTTTGAAAAGATTTTATCTACTAGACTAGGTAACTTCATTTCTTCTAATAATATTTTATCAAACCACCAATACGGATTTAGAGAAGGTATGTCGACAAACTTAGCTATTTTAGAATTTTTATCCTTCGTTTATAAGTCTTTTAAATCAAATTATTACTGTATAGCCCTTTTCCTAGATCTTAAGAAGGCATTTGACACCGTAGATACAGATCTCTTATTAAAGAAATTAGATCACTACGGTGTCAGAGGTAATTTTAACCTACTTTTTAAAAGTTATCTTAGCAATAGACGGCAGCGTGTACATTTTAATGATATTACTTCTGATTTTAAACCAATTTTTACCGGTCTTTTTCAGGGTTCTGTTTTAAGTCCCTTGCTTTTTAATATTTTTATAAACGATTTAACCATTTTAGCTGAGAATAATAATTTTAATTGCACTTTATTTGCAGATGACGCAGTTTTTTACATTAGGGATTCATCTTTCGAAAATATTTTTAACAGAACGCAATCTTTTATTGACAACCTCACAAAGTGGTTAAATTTTAATAAACTTACTCCAAATATAAATAAAACCAAATTGATGCTTTTTAACGCTAGGGCTCCTAGTGTTTATCCCCTAATACATTTTAATAATAATCCAGTAGAGTTTGTAGAAAATTTTAAATACTTAGGCCTTTTAATAGACAACAAATTAACTTTCAAATCTCATATTATCCAAACCTGTAAGAAAATTAGTCAAATTAAAGGAATAGTTTATTCAGCCAAGCCTTATTTTAATAGAGACTCTTTACTTTTAATTTACTACTCCTTGGCTTATTCTGTTTTTACTCAATGTATTATTTTTTATGGAAAAACTTTTAACGATCACTTACATCCTTTGAAAATTTTAATTAACGATATCTTAAGAATAATTTTAAATGTTAAGAGAAATGCGAACAATGTGCCTTTAATGTCCACTAATGAAATGTATTTTAAACTAGGTATTTTTAAAATTTGAAGATGTATGTAATTATTTTTTATTGTCATTTTTAAGGAAAGCTTTATATGAAGATCCCATAATTCTAGAAAAGTATTTTAATGATTTTATTCCTGCACATGACCATCAAACCAGAGGATATAGAATAATTTTACCAAGAATTAGATTAGAGCTAGAAAGAAATTTCACTATCTTTAGATCTATCGAAGCTTTTAACAATTTACCTGAATTTTTATGTATGTAACCCCATGTCCAACTACAGTTTTAAAAAAAATATAGAAAATATTGTCTTAACCGTTATAACCCTAGTCCTGTTTAATATGTTTTTACTTTGTATTTGTTACTTTTAATATTGACTTATGCAGACCGGTAACTTAGGTAGGTTTTATATTTTTAGGTAGATTTATATTTTTGAATTGGTATTCTATTTTTAGGTAGATTGTATATTTTTAGAAATGTATGATATTTTTAGTTAGATTTTATATTTTCAGATTCTACAAGTCATACTAGACTTTTAAAGAATCAAACTGTTTGTATTTTAAAATTGTATTACTTTTATTTTGTATTTTAACGTGAACAGAATTTCAATAAACAATAAACAAAACAATTTTGAAAAAATAAATAGTATATACAATATAAGATATTCACATATGTAATTTTCCTCAGTAGAATTTAAATACATCCATGCATTACATAACTGCTTTCCAATCTACTGAAGCAAATGCTTTAAGTCTCAATAATTTCCGTCACTCTGAGCAATTATACATTCTCTCTGCTCAAAGTGTGTACTGCTAATTAATAACGGTTATTTATTTTGTCTCTTTGTCTCTTTGTCTCTTTAAGAGAGTAATGTACAGGTCTGTGGAGCAAACCCCACAGGGGCTCTGTCCATAACATTACATTTGGTGGAAGTGTGTGACTGTATATTGTTGCGATCGGAACTGTTGTAATTTGGATTATATAAATAATTTTACTAAGTTTATAGTTTTTAAATCTTACATTTAATTTAGAAACACATAGAAAATAAGGAATTGTGAGTATAGTCATTCCCTTTTAATGCATATAATACTAAAGTCAATAGGGATAACAAAAGCAGTATTATTCACTTGGGAATTAAATGAACTCTTATAATCGTTAATATAAAATTGAATAAATAACAAACTACTCTGATTGCTTTAATAATGATACAAAAATTTTTATCTAAATATACGGAAAGTATTTTTTGGTGATTTATCAAATACAATGGAAAAATATCCTAACTAAAATTAACAACGAATACTTTTTTAACTAAATAAGTTAGCTATTTATGGAAAATTAGTAATTAAATGAACGTCTTAATAAATACAATATATATATTTTATTTCATATTTGAGGACATCAATAATTTTATGTTGTCATACACATCCTATTTTGCATTACATTACATATCCATTATAGTTATCAGTAAATAGTTATTTTCCGTCATGTAACATCATTATTTTGTGTTGAAAGTTATCGTGAAATAATGATTAAATATGTAAAAATCTCATATTGAAAAGTAAAAGATGTTTCTTCATTAGTTTTGTAATTGATATTGATAAAATATAGAGTACTCATTATAGTACATATAGCAGATATTCGATACATTCAAATTTATTGTTTAAATTACGATAATATAACTTCTTATTCGATTTATTTTGTTTTAAATATCCTTTTTTCGAATATTTTTCATTCATCCACCGTTAATGAGCATTAGATAAAATAACTATAATAGTTTCAATCATGCAAAATAAGTCTTATTTTCACAAGAAAAATGATAACCATTAATTAGGAACATTTATTTGTCATTTTCATACCTCAAAAAGTATTAAAATTTCGAAAAAGTGTACGCATTTCATTTTGAAGATTATTATTTTTTTTAAATTCTTACAATAAAAAAATTAAATTCTATTATTTGAAGAGTCCTTTCAAATTTCATGTTATTAATTCGAAAATCCGTTTGAATTTCTGAAAATTCTTTTTATACGATATATTCGACTCGACTCTCCATATAGACGTCAAATTTCAGGTCTCTAAGTCTAATTAACCGTTTCGGAGTAATGTTTCTCCAAGTCACAGTCAGACAGACAGATGTAGCGTACTATAGTATAGAAATATTTGTAAATTAATTACTTTACGTATTTTTAAACTCAATTAGGAAATGAATATTGTTTTTATAATATTTTTCATATTGTTAATTGCTTTCAATAATAATCAATATCGTTTTAACTATTCATTGGCAAGCGTCAGATAAACTTATTTTGAATATTGCCATTTGTGCCATTCAATGAAGAAATCAATGCAGTAACTTGTATTGATAGTATTTTGTAAATGAATTTATTCAATCGATTGAAGTTACGGATTATATTTCTATCCATTAAAATGATTGGAACATTGCTGCGATATATCGTTAAAAACAATATTAAAACTTTAAAAAAAAAACCGTCAACGACAACTAGCTTTCAATATGAACATATTCAGGAAATGGATTCCTAATAAGTAATAGTCTGTGTGTAATCGTATTGCAATGACAAATCTACTCTGCAGTGATATCATTTCATTACATATTATAGTTCTAGAACCATTTCTAAATGCTCACTTACAATGTACCACAATTATTATATAAAATAGAAATATCTTCTTAATAATCATATGACCGATTAAGAAGCTATTTATATTCGAATATTAATTCGGAATCCCAAGTATTGGACTATTCAGAGCTCAAACTTAGTAATATTAGAAACTTCCGTCTCTGCAACTTCGTGAACAATGTACCTACCTTATGACTTCGCAGAACAAGGCTTGCAATTACAAACTAAACAATCAATGCATGCGTATTTCAATTTGAGAAAACTCAGGTACTTTTAATAGGCTTGATTTTCTATAGAATTTATCTCGCATGTAATAAAATGAGTGGTTTGTTGTTCCTAACTATAATCACCAAAAAATATGTAGATATTATTAGAAAATGTCCTTGAGGCTAAGTATACGAGATGTAAAAAATAATGATGTAGTAAGTTCCAAATCTTCTTACATAAGTACACTGCTACTCAAAACATCTTCGAATATAATGATACACACTAAATACTTTTCTAATTTTTAATAACAATGACAAAACCTCTTTGGCTGATAGGGTAACTGAGGTATATTCCATACTGCGCTATACACAAAAATATATGGTATAGATACAATTATTCATGTATATTATTACATTTAATGAATATATGAATTTACTATGGCATCAATTCATTAATGCTCAAAAAATGAAAGTTGTATTGTGATTAACTAAAAAGTATTAATATCAGAATAATAAGCAGCATTGCAAACACTGTGTGACACTTACACATTATGAGATATGTGCCATAATCTTACAGATTAATATGATCTAAATTATAATTCAAATACTATTTTTTTCTCTTTTATTCCCATATCCAAAGTATGGAAATCTTCCCTGATTTCAATGCCAGTAAATACTTTGAGAAGCTAAGTAATGATTTTATAATATCGTATTCATTGTGCTATACCTCTCACAGAAAGAGAAAATGGTATGAAAATCAGGTAATGTTGATGTTAGAGAATGATTTTAGTTTGCATCAATAATTATCAAAGCCATGAACTACTGTAGAACTTCTATTCAATGAAATACAAATGGAACAGATTCAAACAGATTCTATATTTTCAGGATGCCAAAAATTTAGGGAAACCTGAAAAAACCTTCAACGTTGTTTTTAAATAACCTCTTAATAAATGAAATCCTGTATAGTGAATGCAGAGTAATGAGTAAAAAATACCATGAATCGTGAATCATTTTTTTAGTTTGCCATACATGACCAACAGTTTTAGAAACCTCTTAGTCATTTTATGGCAGATTAAAGAAAATTTGTTCATTATAGTAGGCAGTTCCTTACACAGATGATTACTTTCTTAATACGGATATGATATCATTATAGAGGAGTTTCATTGCATTCACTCATGCAATGTTGATCGTATATTTACAGAGAGAGAAATACTTGCAAAGTTATGCCTACAGGCTTGAACTTAACTAATCGAAATATAAAATTGACTTGTAAATTTGTATTTTTGTAAGTATAGGAACTTTATTTTAGGATTTTCTCATCCTTCTATCCATGCATCAGGTTGTAAAGAAAAGTAGTCCATCTCACTAACACATCTGCCAATATTTTACGCCTTGAATTGCCTTTGAGTTGGTTCACTAAGAGAGAAGTAATCACCATTGGGAGGTGTAGCATTTTCTCGGACACTTCACTGAAGTATTTGAGATGCTCCTAGGAGTACTCTCAAAAGAAACTGCAAACCATTTTACAGAATGTGGCAAAAGGAAGAAATTAGGAATGGAGATATATCAGAAATAACGTGTATCTTGAGAATAACAACCGTGAAATAATGATTGTTATTCTTTCATCTCTCTATGAATGACATTCATTGCCAATATTATGTTATTCACCACAAACATATTTCTAATGTTACTGTTGATAACTTTAAGTTGAGACTATTTATGAAATTATTTAGTAAAATGAATGAGTTGCAGATATTTTATTGTGACTGATATTTTTAGTACAATGTGTAATTGTGTATATAATATTACGTTAAATTAAAAAATATCCTTAAAATGAAAATTAACTGTTAAATAAGAAGTAAAACTCTTCAAAACTAATAAATGGTTATAACTAGACAATAGATATATTACAATTCTGCATGTTGTTTAGATAGGAAACAATACACACATATTTCCCTACCATGAATCTCCCGAGGACTGAAGAACATATATTATTAACGTAATAAGATGAGATCCTGTAGAGGGGATTTGCTTCTCTAGTCCCGACAGGTTAAGTGCGATTGAGATTTATGTATAGAAACGACAAGGTTCACCTTACGTACTGTATGTACATTTTAAAACAATATTGTGTTAAAAAGAAACAAGTGTATATAGATGATAATTGTGAATGCTACAATGTATTATTTATATATATTTATTCTTCTTCGAAAATATATTTTTAACATCAACCAAAAAAATATCTAGAAAGTATTTTAACCCAATTAGAAAAATACGAGTCTTTCTTAACTTGCTATGACTCAATTTATAATTCCAAAGTTGAAGAAATATTCATAGTTTTTAAACTTGAAGGGTTGATATAATCAAATTATGTTTTAATTAGAAGTTGCAACTTTAATTCTCATCTCTATGTAGTATATTATATATTATATGTATTTTTTCTGTATTTGGCAAAACATTTCTCTACAATTTGCCATAATCCTCTGTACTACATAATAATAAGCAATAATAAACCTATCATTAATTTTAAAATAGAAGTATTTTTCTTTCTATGACATTCATTTGCAATCCGTTGATGGAATTATAATAATAACATTAAAAACGTATTCTTTTCCCACAATTTTCTAAGTTATGCAAAATACGCATTTTTTCCAACCTATTTTCAATAAAGCAATTCACATCCTCCATTGACGTTTCGTGGCGATATTAGAAATATAATTCTCCCTAACGACGCAGGACCAGTAGAGATTTTATGCGTTCAAGTGGCCCCATTAGCAGAGATAAACTGCCCCGATCTGCTGGTTTGCTAATTGAATCCAGCCTACATTTTATGGCATGCTAAACATGCTCATTAAATTTGAGTTTGAGTCTCAGAGAAGCGTTCTACAGGAAAAGAGGTTGACTATATATGTGCGCATAGCATGTTTTGACTATATGGGCTGTAGGCATGACTTGATTTAGCTATGCTCGCATAACATGTTTTGACTAAATGATCATAACGTGATTTAAATATGTGTGCATGACATGTTTTATTATATGTGCAACGTAGGGGTAAATTTCAAAATAAAGAAAAGGGAGGTAGACTTTATAGTCTACCCAACAAAACAGCTTGAGCATGAAGTCTCACTGACCTATGCAGTCATCAACATGGTTTGAAAGTCAAACTCTCCGCTACCGCAGCACTCCATGTCAAAGGTAACACAATTAATAATTCAAGGTTTCAACATGGAACAACCACAACAAAGAACCATGAAGGTCGCTTAATTGGACAAAGCTCATACACAACACTGTCATACCACCAACAATTATTTGATACATAGCACGTTAAATAAAAGGACTAAGCAGCAACATACAGTTCAGCGGGAAAACTCCAAACACAGAAACATGAAAATAGGCGTACCTCAATGAGGCTCCTATCACCACTACTATTCAACATATATGCATCTGACATACCAATTATACTCTCATCACAAAAAAGTTTCAACACTGGTGTTAGAGATTTTTCGCTCTATTATTTATATCACTAGGATTCACTGTCCCGAAACTATGTTGCAGGTTATAAAGCAGACAATTCACTTAAAAAGTTTATTAAATGGAAATGTTGCATATTTTTGCATCTGTAAATATTGGAGAAAATAAATACTAATAGTAATGTTTATGCTATTTCAAGAAAATCTAATGTGAATGGATGAAAGGACGACTACGAATTAAACTATTAACACTAGAAAAAAAGTCTTAAACAAAAATAGAAAAATTGAACTAAGCTTAAGAATTTAGTTGATGACTAATCGAAAATAAACATTAATTTTGAACTTTAAATATTCTGAAATCATTTACTATTGAGCCATTATACAATTAAATCTTTATTGAAACTAACTTGAAAGAAAAGTCTATTGAACTGAGAAACAATAAGAAAAATTAAAAACTAAATCTTTCAGAACCTAGCGATTAGCCACAAATTTAGAGTAGCAACATAGCCACAACTCTACTAGACGGAGAACTAAATTGAACTATTAGAGACAACCAAAGATACAAAAATTAAATACCGTTCCAATGTTTAGCCAAAATTAGAAGGTAAATTTCATGCCTTTAAAAACTAATGAGAATATTGATATTGATTGGAACTGCGGTAACAATTGGTAAAACAGAACTACCACCCTACCTACATCAAACACACATCAAGTGAAACCATGATGAAGAACATTATTTTGTCTTCAAATAAAACCAATTATAAATTGGTTACTAACTTATATTCTATGAGGCTATAACAATATAATATTATTACTGTTGAATTTATATCATAAAAATGGAGGTAAATTTCCTATAAGCGCTACAAAAATAGCAATAGAATGAGAGAAGACATTGAGAGTGTAATGAGCGTAGTCTACACACCAATAAATTAGATTATTAATGGACTCGATGCGTAACTGTTAACTGCAAAATAGAAAGTCATGAATTCGCAGTTTTATTGCATTGAACCGGACAGTATTTATGAACAGGAATGCAGAGATCGCATGGAAATTCGATGACTGTTAATTTTGGCTCAAATAAACGTTACTTCATGAAAACAAATGAGGCGCAGTAACGGGAACGCTGTCTGAATACCAAGGAAAGATATTATCGTATATTTGTACAATTGAGAGATAATGGAAGTGCGAATGATGACAAAGGACTTTAGTTTGCTTTAGAAACTTCTGTTTATACATAAAATACTAAGACTGATTTGCCAATAATTTGCTTTGTGATGTTTCATTGCACATAATAAATTGCAGTCCTCTTTAGATGTCGTGAAATCTCAGAATTGGTCCCCAGACAAACATTACGAATGGCACTCCAACACAATATCGTTTGGATGTGCCTTGAGATTTTATTGAAATATATAAAAAATTAATTCAAAGTACTATTTTTTTGTATTATGATAAACATATATCAAACATATATATTACAAGTATTAGAAGAATTAGAATCTATATGTATAGATAATTACTTCCAACATTATATATTTTCATAATTGTAGTGCTCTACTAGGAAGGAAACAAATTTTCATACAATATTTTCTTTTCAGAAAAGTAGTTCCTAAGTAAGTGATTAGTGATAGAATATTGGATTATATTATTTACAGATTAAAATAATGACAAAACTAATTTTCACCATTGGTCACGATAGCAATTATTCACATACCTACTGCATGCCTTTGATCTAATTCAAGGCTAAATTTAAATAGCAAATTAATAAATAAATGAATAATCATAATTATATAGATGGTAATCTTTTGACTGCTTTGTTTTGTCAAAATTGAATTACTGAAGTATAAAGAGGTTTCATGATGACAAAACGGTTTCATGATGAAGTATAAAGAGGTTTCATGATGACAAATAAAATGATTATATAATATGTTTTGAACACAAAATTTATAGTGTATTTCATAAATTTGAGTAAAAATTGATATGTATATAGTATATACTAACAACATTTTAAAGTGTGAAACTGTTAAACACACTGACATTTACCCTTAAAAATAATCATTCACTAAATCAAAAGAATAATTTTTGTGTTCATGAAAATACTGATTTGGGTCACAAAGTTGACACGTGTGTAACAAAAATGAGCAAAGAGTGCATTCATTCCCTCTGGTAGTCACATTTCTGACACAGTGACGCAATAATGACCCGTCATCAGACCAAATTGGCAGAGGAATTAGGCTGCCATTATCCGCAATTTCATTCTCCTGATCAGTTCTCAGTTGTGAATTTTAATAGAATCACACCCTTGAATTTACTATGTCAGACCTTCCAATTTTGTGACGATGGTAGAGTGAAGTTATTTGCATAAGCATGTGGAATATAATTATGTGGTATACAGAAATAGTAGTAATGAAACATGAGGTAATAATATTAATTAAAGTAATTGCTTAAAATGTACTTTGTCAGATGATTGCAATGAAAATAAATATTATTTTTGTATAAAAGTAACGTCACAGTTCTAGATATAATGTTGGTCAGTTCATATTAATTAAATATGTATGATGAAAACCGTAATTTTAAATTAATATTTTTTTATCAGGTTTCTAAAATATTTTCATGTATTATAAGTAGGAAACTTAATAATATTAAGATGTTTTACAAATTAGGTCAACGAAAACCCTCTTCGTATATTATATGTTGTTGCAAGGTTCTAATATGACGGAAGATACTGTTGGTCGGTGTTCGCCATCATGAAATTTTCTCGAATGTTGTTTTTATGACTCCAATATAGTTGATTAAGAACACATGCGTCCACAAATCTGTTTAGATTTTTATAGCCTCCTGACTTGATTACAAATTCAATTAGGAGAAATACTCTGGCCAGAGAATTTCTCTACTATTTTGAACTGACTCACTGCATGTATATTGAATATCTGGGAACGGGAAAAAATTATTAAATATTTTCATTCATTTTTTATTTCGACTGTTTACTGTTTAGGGTACATAAGAATTTAATTCAGTGTCAAAAGTTGAGATAAATTTATGTAATAATAACTATTATATATATGGTGAATTAAAGAATATTTATTTAAAATGCCAGTCGCATTTGTGAACTCCGATTTCACCAAACTATGATTATTTATTTGTTTAATTAATAACTTAGTATATAGGCTAATTCTATTTTTCGTGATTTTGTTATTTTTTGTATATTATATTATAAATTTCTTATAGCTAATGCTCATACAGTACTGTTTATAATTTGCGACTTTCAGTACACTAGTGTTCAATGCTCAGTCTTTAAAAAGTTGTAGGAAAATACTAACTCATATATTATAAGTAATTTAGATTCACTAAAAATTCTACATAAAAATATTCTAAAAGAGACCTTGATTTATTGAAGCGTTTCTTAAATAAATACCGAGGTGAGATATATTTTATCTGATGTTTGCAGGTCTTGATAGACGAATAGTTCAAGTCAGACGGACATATAATTGCTTCAATAAATCCTTCTCCACTCTCTTACTTGTCAGACCTAACGAGCTTCTGAACCAAAGATCCAATGGAAACTCAAAAATGAACGAGCGTCGAATATTTCAGAGATATTTTTAGCTGATGCAGTTCTGTTTTGAAAGCATAAACGATCGGTATAATTTTTGAATAGTTTTCTTTATTTGTATAGATAATTTGAAAGACGTTTGTCATTCATTATCCTGACTAATAGTGGGAAATGTATTCTACAAATTCGGATTAAAATTGACTGTTTCGTTTCAATTATGAATGAAATGCACAAAATGAATATTTGAACTGAAAATTTATAAATTAATCTATACATTCTAGAATAATGATGTAGTACCAGAATATCTTAGAATAAGTTCATCGAACTGTTTAACGGTAATATCGAGGTAATAGCTAAAAAAACTTCATTATATCACTGCGTCGGAATAGCTCTCTCTATGTCCTATTCAATCTAATATTCTAATAGACCTCAGGCATATTTTACATTAGGATTCTGTCTCAAGAGGCCATTGGAAATAGACGCCATTCCAAGATACAAATTCTTCTCAGAAATAAGACACTACTATATATACATCTTTTACATATATTAGTGAGTTACTTAGTATTTCCTTCTTTAGTTATCTATTAAACAACAAACTATGCAGTTAACTTCTGGTCAATTCAACCTACATACCCTAAGACACGACTATTAAAATATAGTAATTAAATTCATATTCTATTCTTTCGAATATCACCATGGATTGCTATTAATTACCACAAACTAAACTATTATATAATATAATAATGATTTGAATAATAGGTATTTGATATTCTTATATGGATAAGAGATAAGTTCACCGTCCTCAGTTCACCGCCGGTAAGTTCTAGCACTGAATTCTCGCATGACAAGTTCACCGCAACTCATGTCACCGGGCGGTAAACTTACCGAATGGTGGCAAATTTTAATCCAAATAATGTGTGTTGCTATTCCTTTAAATCGAGGTCAAGGAAAAGTTTTGAAAACGGTATGTATGTATTTTAATTGCTAGATGATGAATTCAAATACTCCTCGTATATTCAATTTATGTCTACCAATGGCAATGAAATGACTATGAGGATTCGTCTTTCTTCTAAATTTGCAAAATGGACGCTCTTCGATGTAACAATTAAGTAGTTTCATTTTGGTTTCCAAAAACCAATGATTAACGTGCAGATGAGACTCATTTCTAAACATTATTTATGGTGTTCAACTGTTCATACATGTACTATGTAAGCATTCTAAAGTAATACGGAAATTTACACAATCTATTTATGTGTATTAAAACCTATTTTTGGCAAGATATATAGCTAGTGTTCACAGCTCAACGGCGTAACATAACACTAATTTCTAAGTCGATGATGATTATAGGTAGCAACAGTTACGTTAAACGGCTGGGAATATGATGGTTCATGTAGGAATGTTCAACTTTATGACATCTCGAAGTTTTCGTTTCAGTTGCTTCTATGTATTGATTGATTAAAATATTTAATCAGATACTATCCCAAAATAAATTAATGTCGAGACAACAAACATTACCAAAATAATATTTTTCCATACATTCAGTAATAGTAATTTATTATTCCTGTCCTTATATATTTTCTTTGACTAAAAATGCTTTCTGAATATTTAATGAAGAGTGTAACGAGACCTAAACAAGCCTTAATTTTTCACGTAATTCATGACTATTTTGTTACTGATAACTTCATATTATTATGAATTTTTTTGTATTATTGTCACATTATGAATTAAATTGTTTGGAGCAAGTAAAGATAACGGACCAGAAATTAAGCTGGTAAAGATAACGGACCAGAAATTAAGCTGGTGAAGATCGGACCAGAAATTAAGCTGGTAAAGATAACGGACCAGAAATTAAGCTGGTGAAGATCGGACCAGAAATGAAGCTAGTAAAGATAACGGACCAGAAATTAAGCTGGTGAAGATCGGACCAGAAATTAAGCTGGTAAAGATAACGGACCAGAAATTAAGCTGGTGAAGATCGGACCAGAAATGAAGCTAGTAAAGATAACGGACCAGAAATGAAGCTAGTAAAGATAACGGACTAGAAATGAAGCTAGTAAAGATAACGGACTAGAAATGAAGCTAGTAAAGATAACGGACCAGAAATGAAGCTAGTAAAGATAACGGACCAGAAATGAAGCTAGTAAAGATAATTGGGCCTGAAATGAAGCTGGTAAAGATAACGGACCAGAGATCTTTATTTTTTTAATTTTAAAAATATTTGCTTTAGTATTTTATAAATATACAATCTAATACATACATTTTGCATTAATTATCCATATTTCATTATTTGAAATAAAAAAACGTGATCCATTTTGAAGTTGTGAAAAACGATTATTAAAAAGATGGGAAAAAAATTCTGACTAATTCTTTTAATGTGGTATCTATGATTCCAAAATTATATTCTTATTCCAGTGATTGGTCAAATATTTTATAATTATTAAACCAAGTAAAGTTAACGGACTCTGGTTCGCTAAATTTATATGCTCCGATTATACATTATTTTTGCCTATTTTATTAATTGAAAGAATTTATGAAAAAAAGTGATCCATTTTGAAGCTGTGAAGAACGAGTGGTATAAAAATGGAATATTTTTTCCATTAAATCCTTTCATGTGGTATCTATGATTCCCAAATTATTTTCTTATTCCAATTATTTGTCTAATATGAATAATTTAACCTAGTAAACACAACGGACCAGAATTTAACCTAGTAAAGATAACGGAACCTGGTCCGTTATCTTTACTTGCTCCAATTGTTTTTGTGATGAATTTACCGCGCGGTGAATTATTGAGTTGCGATTAACTTCTTACTCAGTGAATTGAGTGCGGTGAACTTATCGCTCACCATATGCATATTTTATGACCGGTTGATGGTATTTCTTTCAAAAATTTTATTTCGTTTTCCTCCAGACAACTACATGCAGTTTGAAAATTAACTAATAATTATTGTTATGATAGGAAGCCACACAATATTAATCGAAAAATGATGGAATATATTCGATATTTTTGTATATTAATTTTCAAACAACGTACTGAACGGTAGCCGGTAAATTGCTCGAAAAGAATTGCTCGAAAGACAATTGCTCGAAAACAATTGCTCGAATGAACAATTGCTCGAAAGAACAACTGCTCGAAAGACAATTGCTCGAAAAACAATTGCTCGAATGAACAATTGCTCGAATTATCAAATTGCTCGAATGAACAAAATTGCTCGAATTATAAAATTGCACAGTTTTCAATTTTATAAAAGTCAGTTATTCATGAAGTGAAGCTGCACCTAACAATCCTTGTTTCGTTTCAGTAATTGATCATTAATCATTCTATAAATAATTTCAACTATTACTCATTCTGCATAATCTATTTTTTAGACCGTTTGTGTCATCTCGTATGTAACATGTGAATTGGAATCATGTGGTGATTGTTTCTTTATCATAAAACCCGAAAATTTATCTATTACTAGCCTATCTGTATGTGGTACCTCAATAGGTGAAATAATTCGAAGTTAAGGCAGAGTTTTTATAAATCTGCAAATTTTTTTGGGCTTTATGATAAAAAAAAACATGAATAGTAGTGATTCACCACACGATTCCAATTCACATGTTACATACGAGATGACACAAACGGTCTAAAAAGAGAATGAGTAATAATTAAAATCATTTATAGAATGATTAATGATCAATTACTAAAAAGAAACAAGGATTGTTAGGTGCAGCTCCACTTCATGAATAACTGACTTTTATAAAATCGAAAACTGTGCAATTTTATAATTCGAGCAATTTTGTTCATTCGAGCAATTTGATGATTCAAGCAATTGTTCATTCGAGCAACTGTTCGTTCGAGCAATTGTTTTTAGAGCAATTGTCTTTCGAGCAATTGTTCTTTCGAGTAATTGTTCATTCGAGCAATTGTTTTTCGATCAATTGTTTTCGAGCAATTGTCTTTCGAGCAATTGTTTTCGAGCAATTTACCTAGAACCGTACTGAACATGTGTACTGCTTATTGTTATTTCTTAACCACCTCTTCTATAAAACTCTTACAAAGAGGATAGATTTGACATTATTTCATTACCAATTTCTTTTTATCTCCTTTCAATATTTACACATCCATTACTGTCAAGCGTACTTACTCTCAATAGGATCCGCTATGAAAATAGACAATAAAGTGAGGAATCAAGCATGCTAGTGTTTTCTTACTTTCAAGTGTTACTATTTTTGTGTAATGAGTTGTATTTATGAAAGTCATGATAAAAGACGATTGTCAAATTATAAAAAAATCGAATAATCAAGTAAAGTTTATTCGGAACAATTTCACAATTACTTTGTCATATTTATATTATTCTACAATAGTAGAAGTGTATACATAGAAAAGTGGTAAATTCCTAGTTCACGTCCCTATTTCATTTAGTGACGTGAACTAGGAATCGATCCAAATACCCCCTACTACGTATGTTGACGTCCCTTCATGATTTAGTGGGTAATTTTAAAATATTTTTTTAAATTTAATTACTTTTCATGTGTTTAATATTAATTAATAGAAAATCTAGTATCTTAGCTGCATATTAAAACATATACAAACCAAAAAGGAATATTAGAAATTAAAATTTAGCAATTAGCAAATTAACACTAGGTGGACCGAAAAATCGAAATTCCTATGTGAACCGTGCGGGTTATTCTAACCCGCACGGTTAAAATATGTTACCATGAATGAAGGTTTTTTCTGTCGCATATGACTGTTTCATTATAAGATACGTTATTTTCAAAGTTTTTTAAATGGTTTTTATTTTTAGTAATAGTTAAAACATTATTTATAGTTACATCTTGTTATGAAAAGTAAAATATTGTATGTGCATTGTGCATCAAAGTTTAAAATGCGTGTAGATGAAACACAAATATCGAAACAAATATCATCGTTATATAATAAATATCATAGACGAGTATCATCCAAATATCATCGTTTTTACTTGTAGTACATAGCGATATAAAAACAAATTCACATAACATACTGAAAAAACATTTATTTCAAATAATTATGATACGTGAAGTACATTTCTCACAGGCAGGAGGACATTTGCATCCCCTAGACTCCTACATCTAGTTTTGTGTCACTACTTTCAAGTGTAGTTCACTGAATTGTTCTTAATTCGTTCAGTTGTTGAAGGCAACATGTCAAAATCTGATTTTTCGTATTCAGATCAGTTTTAAGCTGGTAGAACATTGTTTTGCTATATATTCATATTATTCTTGAGTATAATTGTTGTATACAGAAGCACCTTGGGTGATTTTATATAAGGGGGAATTTCTTGTACAATTCAATTCATAGTTCCGATGACTGTCATCTTCAGCGTATTCTCTGCTAGTCTTACAGACGGGGAAAGGGTTGTCTGTAGTAACAATATGTCCTGTACCAGAAAAAAGGATCATAGTTCAAATGACCTAATCTGATAATGATTTCTCTTTGTGCTAATAAACATCTCTTCCAAATGAGGAAATCCTTTTTCCAAATGTTTAGTCGTCACAATCACAGGTAACCTAAATTGTTACCGAATTAGCTGGTTCACCAGTCATGTATTGAGTGAATGAGTATTGAGTGAGAAATCAATAGTTACGAAACTCTTGTCTAATGATTCGTCAATATAGGTGTCGCCAAAAAAAAATGTATATTTTTATTCATTTGTGAGCAATCTTGGCAACATTTTTGCTGGTTTTGCTGTTAAGACAGTACTGAAATGAGTGTGCAAGTGCTGAACTATTATCATACAAGTGTTGTGCAATACTGTTTAAACTTGTTTCATTATCTCAATCTGGCAGCACTCAAATTTACGTCAAAATGAAATTTTATGAGAGCGGGATAAAATAACCCGCTGGGCTTTGGAGGTAAATGTTAAAATAACTCTTTAAATACTTTAGGAATAAATTTCTAATTTTTCATTAATATTTACCTCAAATATTCATGAAAAGTCAGTAAATTTCATACATATTGGTGCACTAACTTAGAAATGTTAACGTGTAAAAATAATTTGCGGGTTAAAATGACCCGCCGATCCACCCTGTGTATTAAAGAATATGGTTTTGAAAAACTAATTGAAATATGTATACTCTTGATTTTGCTTTTGAATGGATATCATTATAATAAAAATTTTAATTTAAAAAAAAACCCTTCCTAGTTCACGTCCCTAAATGAAATAGGGACGTGAACTAGGAGTTTACCAAAAATGTATACATTATGCATAATATATCAGATTTTTTCACAATTTATTTTCATTATTTACATCCATTCCTCTCTCACCAATAATGTTTCTATATCCCATTGTTTTCCATATATTATTCATAAGTTCTATCTTTCATGACATCCTTTCATTTTCCAGCCAATCTGGCACAGCTAATGAAGTGAGTTTGAACAGCCCTAAAGTTTCAAGTGAACTCTGATTCCTTTTGCGCAATGATTTTCAAAGTTAATATGGAATAGAGCAAGGGTCTATTTTAACATTGAAATGAATAATGGCAAATGCAATAGTCATAATATAATTGGAATATGAACTAGTCGTTAGGTTACAATGACCAATGGTCAGTGAGGATAATTTTATCAACATAGGTAGAGATTATAATTCATCGAACACTTTTACATATGAGATTTTCTCATTTAAGGCACAATAGCAAATCTTATTCTTTATTCTGACAACCTATTTTACTTGAAGAATCTCCATATTTTCAAGTAAAATATTGTAAGATCAATTAATTCATTATGGTTTCTTAATGTTTTGTTAGGTCAGACAAGATTAAGAATAAAATATGAAATTGATAAAAACAATTTAACATACATTATTTAATCAACACACGTTATATGCTCAGTTTCTTAACTTATTTGATTTATCATATTATATATATACCTATATATCTAAGTAATATTCCAAATCCATGTATTTGACAATCAAAAATCAATAAAAAGTGTCTGCAGTTTTTCAGAACATTTATTTTTCCGAACCATCTGTAACGAAGTTGCTAATGCCAGACTGTGGCCTCCTAATTGAATATTCATACGAGGGGATTGTTAGGAAGAAAACCAGACCCGAACATTTGCAGCGGAAATTAGGGCAGACCTTTGCCTTATTGGAAAATACTCTCAGTCGACATAGATTTAAATTGTTCAAAATGAAGTTTATATTTATAACGTTTTCACAAAATAAATAAATATAAATCCAAACTGATTTTCTGTTATTTCAAATTAACATTTAATTGGAAAACGAAAGAGAAATAGGTGGAATCATTACCTAATATAGTATTCGTGAATTCTGTCTAAAAATATGAAGAAACGGTAATGTGATGTTATAGCAATGGGAATCTGCATTGTTTCTAAATTAATTGTCATTTTGAGACTAGAGAACCTTATGGACTGAAAATAAAATAGAAATGGTAACTATACATTCCATTTAAATATTTTTTCAAGCAAACGTGTGTCAATTACAATTTTCAATATAGACAAGGTTTATAGTTAGTACATTATTTGTAAATGTGAATTTCGGGCAACGCGGAGTAATCATTACAAATACCCTTTTCTTGAAGTTTACTATATGTATACATAATTCATTGAAAGTATCTGTACTTAGAAATTCATATTACTATTCCTGTAGAATCTGTACGGTAAATCTGTACAGTATGTTATTTTCATTGAAATTCAACTATTTATACTAGCTCCATAAAATAAATCTAACTGTTTTAACCACTAAATATTACTTTTTTCCACAAATTGAACTGAAAAATAGCCAATTTATACTACAATTTCTAATATTAAAGATCATAAAATAGTGAAATACATTCTGGAAATTAGAAGTTTATGAGACTATTAAAGTCCCCTGCGAAAAATGAAGAAGTGTAACTTGCATAAAAATGAATCATGAAAACTTATAATGAAAAGCGACTTCTGAATATTTTATGCTCCAACTTTGAAACTGTTATAATAATCTTTTTTTTTATAAAACTACGCATGACTAGTCATGTTCTTAACACTTCATAAGTGATTTTTCTTAATTAGAGTTCTAGGTGTTTGAAGTAATAAAAGGATAAAAATTTGAAAGTTGAATGGTCCCACTTTTAATAAAGCCATGGATAGTCTGAATAAACTTAAATTTCTTTTATAGTAGGTTGATAGGAATTACATTTGGTTATAATTAATTCAAAGACCCTGGTGAACTATTGTTCGTTACACCGACAGAAAAATCGACTAAAAATGGCCATGGCATCAAGTTGAAGAGCGGTTTAATTTGTTTGTTGATGAGCTTCTTAAATTAGTTCCATCATTAAGCTGTAAAAATCAGTTTTAAATTTGAATATGAATAAATATGTTCTCCAATTTCTGAAATATGATTAATATTAATAAACTGGAGAATTTTTAAATAAAAGCTATAAATTAAAAAATTATATTGATCCACAGAATTATTAATATAATATCGATGGTAATTCTTCAACATTTTTCAATTTTAATTATATAAAATGTTCGATAATACATTTATGGTATACAATTAACCCTAGAAGCGGTGAGAAACAACATTCATCGCCGATTGTTACCGTTAACCAGAAGTTCGGCCCCGTTCAGGCAACGCCGTTTACGAACGACCACCTCTAAATTGTGGTCCCTTCAGCCACTCCGAAAGTTTTTTGAGCTTCAAGCGGTGAGCTCAAGGACGTTTGGGTGTGCTAGGGCAACGCAGAAACATTAAACGCTGGACCACCACTGCTTCGCCAGTTTTTCCCGGGTGGAGATTAAACGTTGCCCAAACTTTGGTTGGTTGGTCAAAGCATTTCACTCGTCGAAACGAGTTTGCTGAAATACTGTCATGCGTTGAAACAGGGATTTGTAGTTGGTATGCAGGCTCAGAGTTCCATACCGCTAAACCAACGCTTGCTGCCTCTCGCTACTGTTAAGACAATGTCATAGCAATGCTATAGCTTCAGCAGTACACCGCTATAATAACGTCCGTATTTTCGCTCTTCCCCTCATTTTATGCGTGGTGACGAGCGCACAAAATCGGAAACATGGGCGCACATGTAGCGTTAAACGATAGCAACGATAGTTTAGCGGTGAAGCGAGCGTTAATAGAGCGCGTTATGCGTATACGGGCATAAGCTCGGTTGCGGTTCATAGTTGGTATACCGTCATACCCAATGAGTATATATAGATATGGAGCTAGTATGCCCTGCTAGTAAAAGTGGTGAGAGAAAATAGTGCCGTGAGCGTGTCTTTCGGGCTCTTTTTATCAGTGAAAACCCTGCTACTGCTCTAGGGAGGTCACTGCTTAGTGCAAATCGACGAAATATCGAGAAAAGTTATGGTGTGCCGTACTGTTATAAAGCTAGATATAACAGCTATCTCAGATATTAAATGCACATTATTTACTAACTGATAGTCATAATTGTTATCATATTCTATTTCTGAAAACATATTTTTACTAATTGATGATATATTTCTGATATTATATTGTTTACAAATAAACTCAATTGCTCATATATATATTTTTTGTAAGTGGCTTTAACATTCTATTTTGTTTCATATAAAATGAATATTGTAACTATAAGTGTGATCATATTTTTTTTTAAGTTGTAGTCAATTTATTCTTTACGAGTACATTAAAAACTTCAACCCATCAAAATTGTTTTACTCACACCTTATTATTTTATGTTATTTTCAGTTTTAGAGTCAATGCTTTTAACATCAGCGGAATGGTTTTGGGTTACAAATGGACTCCTGGTCAATTTCTCCTCGGTTTCATAGTCATTCTGGTCCCGCTCTGACTCCTCCATACTAAGGACAAACCGAAGTTCATCGCCGCAATTGATCGATGCTTGAATACTCAGCACCATTCTTGCAAGCTTACAGCTCATAAAAAACTAACAACCAAAGCTGTTGTAACCACCTCCTGTGCTAAGCTGGCGAAGCAGCGTTCAGGATTTCTGCATTGGCCTGGTGGACCAAAGCGTTCACGAACTTGCGTCTAAAAATGCCATACTTTGACTGGGCTTTGATGGAGTGGTGGTGAATTTTGCTGTAGCGGAAAAGTGCCTGCTCCTCACCGTTCGCGATATTTTGTGCAGCTTAAAACTATCCGAGCAGTGAGAGAACATAAGCGGTTGCTTATGAACGGTAACGAGCGGTGATGAATTTTCTTCACTGCTCAAGGAACTCCGCAACAATGTTCGAGCACTGTGACCTGGACTTTATGGGGAGTAAAGGGACTAAGTGGTTGATGTTTCCTTTACCCGATACGGCAAAGGAAACACTACTAATTGTTTGATAGACCCTTCACTAATCATTGGATATCCATTTTATTGGATATCCATTTGCTGGAAATCCATTTGCTGGATATCCATTTTGTTGGAAATCCATTTGCTGGAAATCCATTTGCTGGATATCCATTTTGTTGGAAATCCATTTTGCTGGATATCCATTTTGTTAGAAATCCATTTGTTGGAAATCCATTTGCTGGATATCCATTTTGTTGGAAATCCATTTTGTTGGGTATCCATTTTGCTGGATATCCATTTTGTTGGAAATCCATTTTGCTGGATATCCATTTTGTTGGAAATCCATTTTGTTGGGTATCCATTTTGTTGGAAATCCATTTTGTTGGGTATCCATTTTGCTGGATATCCATTTTGTTGGATATCCATTTTGTTGGAAATCCATTTTGTTGGGTATCCATTTTGTTGGAAATCCATTTTGTTGGGTATCCATTTTGTTGGAAATCCATTTTGTTGGAAATCCATTTTGTTGGGTATCCATTTTGCTGGATATCCATTTTGTTGGAAATCCATTTTGTTGGAAATCCATTTTGTTGGATATCCATTTTGTTGGAAATCCATTTTGTTGGAAATCCATTTTGTTGGATATCCATTTTGTTGGAAATCCATTTTGTTGGGTATCCATTTTGCTGGATATCCATTTTGTTGGATATCCATTTTGTTGGAAATCCATTTTGTTGGATATCCATTTTGTTGGAAATCCATTTTGTTGGGTATCCATTTTGCTGGATATCCATTTTGTTGGGTATCCATTTTGTTGGGTATCCATTTTGTTGGAAATCCATTTTGTTGGAAATCCATTTTGTTGGGTATCCATTTTGTTGGGTATCCATTTTGTTGGGTATCCATTTTGTTGGGTATCCATTTTGTTGGGTATCCATTTTGTTGGATATCCATTTTGTTGGGTATCCATTTTGTTGGATATCCATTTTGTTGGGTATCCATTTTGTTGGGTATCCATTTTGTTGGGTATCCATTTTGTTGGGTATCCATTTTGTTGGGTATCCATTTTGTTGGAAATCCATTTTGTTGGAAATCCATTTTGTTGGGTATCCATTTTGTTGGGTATCCATTTTGTTGGGTATCCATTTTGTTGGGTATCCATTTTGTTGGGTATCCATTTTGTTGGGTATCCATTTTGTTGGATATCCATTTTGTTGGGTATCCATTTTGTTGGGTATCCATTTTGTTGGATATCCATTTTGTTGGGTATCCATTTTGTTGGGTATCCATTTTGTTGGATATCCATTTTGTTGGGTATCCATTTTGTTGGGTATCCATTTTGTTGGATATCCATTTTGTTGGGTATCCATTTTGCTGGATATCCATTTTGTTGGAAATCCATTTTGTTGGAAATCCATTTTGTTGGGTATCCATTTTGTTGGGTATCCATTTTGTTGGGTATCCATTTTGTTGGGTATCCATTTTGTTGGATATCCATTTTGTTGGGTATCCATTTTGTTGGGTATCCATTTTGTTGGGTATCCATTTTGTTGGGTATCCATTTTGTTGGTTATTCATTTTCATGTGTATCCATTTTGTTGGGTATCCATTTTGTTGGTTATCCATTTCATCAAACCACTAATTGTTGGTTATCCATTTCATCAAACCACTAATTGTTGGTTATCCTTTTCATCAAACCACTAATTGTTGGTTATCCACTTCATCAAACTACTAATTGTTGGTTATCCATTTCATCAAACCGCTAATTGTTGGTTATATCCATCTCAATTGTTTGTGAAATAGTCCAGCTGTACAACCTAGATATCAGATTCTAGTGGAAACAGAGTGTATTTTTCCACAAAATTTAATTAGCGAGCATAATTAGATAGAATGGTTTCATCGAAAAATAGTCCAATCTAACTCGCTGTTGTTGGAAATGCTCCCCGCAGCAATAGACACTGTTCTAATTCACTTCTTTTCCACTCATTGTCATTCCAATTCAATTATAAGTTTGCTGATAAACACTCGGATGAAGTCGCATTTTCCCTTTGCCATATTACCTCCACAAACTTTGTGTGTCTCTATTGGAAGGCGAAAATGAGCTTACACGAAACAGGGCTTTTCGGGACATTTTGTCATATCAATGACTTAACTTTACATTAAAACAAATGCAAACTAAATTGGAATTATTGTGGAAATATAGGTTTAAAATCCAGCTGCATCACTTTATGTTAGTTTGTACCAATGTGAATAATTAAAGTACATCAATAGTTTGTCTAAAAGCTTAACATTCAGTATTATGTACTATTTTGTTAACATCGATAGAAATACAGTTTATTTTATTTCATTCATTCATATGTATTCTTGATAGAATTTAATCTCAATAAGAAAACTGATCCAATAAGTCAAAGAGAAGTCAGTAGAAGAGCAATAAAACTAACTTCGATTGTTTGTAAAGATTCTGTGATATAAATATAATATTTTTGTTTGAATGAGATATATATTGAACTCAGAACGACAAATAAATTCTTGTAGTCAAATTTAGTTTTACATATTGAATTCACTTCACCGTTTGGTTTGGTTTTATCTATCTTTAAATTATTTGTTATTGAACTATGTTTACAATTACGTACGCGTATATTGCTATTTTAGAGGAATGTTGAATCAAATTATTAACGCAGTTCTTTAACTTCATCAATACTTCAAATCAGGAATAATTAATTTGTATTCATAATCACAACACACGAGTATACACCTATAACTGAATTAAAATCATTCGGTAGCTTTCACAAAATTGAATAGAAATCCCAGATTATTATCGCTATGTCGGTCATATTGTGGAATTAGGTTTGCCTGGTAAACTAATTTGGAACTCTAATCTCCTTGCTGTTACGTCAAAAAACATTCTGGACGTACAACTTCGGCTAAAATTTGACGAACAATTCGGCGCATGTGAATTGTACCTCAAATTCGAACTACAGGTAGGTAAGTTTTACATATTTAATGTATGTAGTTATTAAAGAAAAACTTGCATTATATTGTGCATATAATTTTCAAAAGAATTCAGTTTACCGGTTGAGGGCCATTTAAAAAAAACACATTTGATCCTTGTCAAGGTCTGATAATTACTTCATATAATAATTACCAAAACAAATGATTTTATTACTTTTTCAATACTATTTCCTTGTCAATTTTCTTATAAAAACGCCTCAGTAAATACTGACGAATTTCTCATAAAGATATTCATATTTATTTTCTAAGGAACTTCGTTGAGGAATTCACCTGGATGCCCATGGCATACCTGAGATGTAATTAAGAACATTGCTGGAAGTTAGGTGGAGCTGCAATACTGCTCTAATGAATTTATTCAAGCCGTGTAATTCATATTCCCTTTATATGTAATATAAAATATTGTGTTAACTAGAAAATATTTTCTTGTATACAAAATTTTACATTAGAATGCTAATGCATGTGTATCATTTTATTTTTCATGAATTCGTAATTAAATCCAGGCAATATTAATGGCAACCCATATCAATGGGTAATTTTTATTTTTCTTACAAATGAACCTGTACCATATATCATTATAATCTAATAAATTTTTTATATCAATAACCAATATTTTAGCTTTCTTTTATTACTGGGAAACTAATTGCTGCTACCTACATTTCCTTCCAGAAAAGAAAGAATAAACCACTGTACATACACCAATCATAACTTGCTTTGTAAATGATAAGACATGTCATTATTGAACAAACAAACAATTACAATTTAATAATCTTGTATAATGATTAACAACTATGAACTTCTAAGTATCATTAAAAAGTCAAAGAACTAAGTTCCCATAAGTTCAATTATAGCGCTACAAACTTGCAGATATCTATTGTATAAATTATATTGATAAAGAATGTCTTGATTGGATGTAATATATATTGGAGAACTTGCCTCTTAATTAAATAGCGACTCCTTCAGTTAGGTTTACAGTCTATGACTTTATATAGTTATATCAACACATAGTTCAAGATGTCAATGTCGATCTATGGAGCTATTTGTTAGTGTATTTATAAAGGGAGAATGAGAACACCTCTAACTGTGGTGCAAGCCATTCAGCTGCAAAATCTTAGATGCGTTAGAAGACTCTTTCATTTATAAAATTCAATACCTTCTTCCTCTTGCGAGTGCTATGAACAGGATAGGGATGTGGTCATTCTCACAGTTGTTGTTTCAAGTGATTGCAAACATGTCTGTTGTAACTATCTTGTATTATTAAAGAAAATGAGAGAGTGAAGTAAACAACACTTTTATAAATAGAAGCTTTACTTCAAAGTTCTACAGCTATATATATTTTCTGAAATGTGAGGGAACACAAGTATTTACAAACTTAGCTTTTTATTATTTATTATACTTCTAGTCCACCTAGATGCATGAAATTTTGACAGAATATAGATTTTATTGCATAGATTAAGAATTTAGAAGAAAATAATTTTACAAGAACATAAAAAATTCAACCAACACCTAATTTATATTTAACATTTGGTTCCGAAGATTTTACTCGCTACTAGTGCTTATAGAGACGGTTCCAGGTATATTCCACCCCAGTGAAAAATTAATTTAATATAGTAGGGGGTTAAACGTCTTTTTCGGAGCCAAAGACCACATAGCTGACGTCAGAAAAAAATCTAATATAAAGGACTAGAAGAAGCAGTCAGAAAGTAAATTGGCTCAATGATCGAAATCACCTATCATCTGTCGTTGACAAAGCTCATGTATGCAGAATAGCTACTCAGTGAATGCAATCCCTTACCTAGGAATGTGACTATAAAAGACACAAGCACTGGTGTCTTACGCACGGAAGAGCAAAATGAAGAGGTGATAATAAATGAAGCCAACTAGCTTAACCAAAACGAAAATATAAGACCTCGTAGTTGAAGAGCATATATCTTTATTATAATTATTAGAGGTTTAATGTCTGTTTCGGAACCAAAGGCCATATAGCTAACAAAAAAAAATTAAATGCAGGTGACTGGAAAGAACTGTCAGAAAAGTAATTGGATCCAAGATCCAAGTCACCTACCACCTATCAGTGACAAATGAAGCCTACGAGACTACCTACCACAATATTTAGCGCTGAACTCTAAAACTACAAGTAGCGGTTAAAGAATGATAAACATGGAAAAAGAAACATTATCCTAATTACATTAGTTACAGACAGCTTCATGATAAATTAAACACTTAACCTTCCTTTCTATTATTCTATCATATATGTAGTGAAAAATGAACAGCTTGTGATTGTCCGACAAAATGTTAAATTTGATATAAATAAAATGCAATTTAAATAGTATTATAAAAAATATTAATAAAGGATTAATATTAATGACTAACCAAACCTAGCCCGTAAAGTGTGTGGGAACTTACCGGGGTGGAATATACCTTGGATGGAATATACCGATGTGGAATATACCTTGATGAAATATAACGATGTGGAATATGCTGGGGTGGAACTTACTGGGGTGGAATATACCGGTCACCCTTAGAGACAGCTATCATACTAGGAAACCTGATCTTCACAAGCGTGTGGCGAAATTTTCCTGCATTCCTCAATGCAGAATTTCTTCAATTCGGCAAGATTCTTGTATTTAATTAGTGGACCGGCTTGTTCAACGTTACCCAAAGATTTTAAATTGGATTGATGCCTGGAGATTAAGCGGGAGGACGTTGATTTTCCTTTTAGAGAACCATTCCTTGGTTAGATTAGCCGTGTGTTTCGGGTCATTGTCCTGGTGGAACGTTCACTTCCATCTCACGCAAAAACCTATTGCACTCGAAATTTGGTTCTTGTTCCAAAATTCGTAGATACATGGTCTCATCCATCTTTCCTTCAATAATATGGAGTAGCCCAGGGCCATGCGTAGAGTTTCTAGGAATTTTCGCAGTTGGAAAATTCGCCGTCGGAATTCTCGCTGTCGGAATTCTTGCCGTTGGAAAATTCACCGTTAGGAAAATTCGCCGTGAGGAATATTCGCCATGAAGAAGAAATTATAGAGGACCTAACTATTCAAATACCTATAAGTATTGATAAAAAATATTGATAATTATAAAGTGAACCAATTTGTTAAATAACTATACGACTGAAAATTTTAGATAATTTTAGATTTTTTTATAGGAATATTGTAAATATTAATTGTAGGTGATTACTGATTATGTAGTATTGTATATCTGATAAAACTAAGATTCCTAAAATTTATGATAACTGTTCATATATGCAATGTATATTTTAATCAGTAATCGTATAATTTTGTGTCACGAAAGGTCGCTGTATAATATTTAGAGTGTTTTGATTGATAGACTTATTCGTTGTTAAAAAATGTTCAGTAAAGATGAATAAGATCACTAGTGATAGTTAGCTTTGTTTTGGCTATTCCTAGTCACTTCCTCTAAAAAGCGTTCCTGTGTGTTTAATATTGTGAATTTAACGATAAAGCATTTAAAATTATTGTACTATTCTGAATTATTGATCTGTTCATACCTACCTAAATATTTTTTTTTTATTAATTCGGTATTACATTGTACGGTTTAACACTTTAAATCTGAATTATTGTGCATTACAAAACTATTTCATGGTGCATTACACAACTATTTCACACTGATAAGAAAGCTGCATTTGAAATATCTCTCTTGTGAGTGTATGTGATCTCTCTAAACCAAAATTCCATTCATTTCTATTTTAGAATCCATAAAAATCTTCGTTGCTGCGATTCTAACGTAATATGAGGAATAAATAGGAATATAATGTGTTTTTTTCATATATTATTATTTATATTATTTCCATTTAGTTATTAACATACATAGAAATAAATATATTCAGTTATATTATTATTTAAGAATTCCTCGCGGCGAATCTTCCTAACGGTGAATTTTCATAACGGCGAATTTTCCAACGGCGAAAATTCCCACGATGAAATTTCCCACGACTGGGGTTTTGCAAAACTGTGGGGTTTTGCAAGGCTGGAAACAGTTTCTGTTGCTGTTGTGCAACTCTCTACTGATGGTATGGCTACACAGAAAAAAAATTTACTCATATTTAATGGGCCAACAATTTATGCTTTGAATCAATTTATAACGTGAGTTAGTTGGACTACATTCATGTTTTCACGTGTGTCAAAACAACTATGACGTGGTCTGTCACCAAACATAGTTAATTCAAATCATTTTATGGATTGAATCAACTTACTATGAGAGTTAGAGTTACATTTTGGGAGTTTTGAACATATGTTAAAACAACTAGGACATAGTGTGTTGAAGTAACTCACAAAAATTGTTACTCCAATGTATCTGGTGTTTGAATTAACTTACTATGAGAGTTGGCGCTACTTTTTTGTAAGTTTAGGTGGGAGTTAAAACAACTATGACATAGTGTGATAAAGTAACCCACAAAGACTGTAAATCCAATGTATCTGGTGTATAAATTAACTTCCTATGAGAGTTGGTGCTACTTATTTTAAGTTTAGGTGCGAGTTAAATCAAATGAGTATGTGGCAACTTATGCTTTCCTCAAAGCCAATTAATCGGTTGACAATTTACAGTACAAATCTTGTTTGAAGTGTGTTACGTGTTGAATGTGAACGCTCCTCAATACCATTTTAGTTCAAGTGCAATCAATAGCGTCATATGCACTAAATATTATTATTGCTGCCGATCGATTATTAATTATTAATTAATTCCATTAATTAATTGATAAATGTCTGCCTAAATATTCTAAAATTTTGGGGATTGATAGGCTGGCGGCAAGGTAGTTATTTGAAGAGCTGATTATCAGTATATAACTTTTCATAATACTAAATTTTGATTACTGCCTTCCAGTTTATAAACTGATATCCAAACTAATTTCCTAGATTATTATATGTTAACTTATTCAAGCATCATACCTACCTATAGCTGTTTTTTTCAGTTACTGCGCTGTCTTCAAATAGGGTAAGTTCCAAATTATCAGGCGATTTCAAATTTTCGGTCACGTATGAAATATAGTATACTGTATATAGCTACCTAATAGCTAATTAAAATGGAAGTTAATTAATTATTTTATAGTTTTTCTTAGGCGATCGAAAATGTGGAACCGTCCGATATTTCAGAACTTACCCTAGTATCTCAAGTTAAGTCTTCTGATAATTTATATATTTTAAAACTAGTTAGTCTACATATAGGTAGGGTTACACAGGTAAATTCGGTTCTTTAATTTCTGAATTAGAGTCTCAAAATCATTCTGAAATTAGTTTAGCTATATATTGAATGGCTGAATATCATAATAAACTCATTTTATGATAGGTTCTATTTATTTCACGAGTGCCTTGAAGTCATGATAGTTATTAATGTTTCTGAGATAAGAGACCGCAGTTAGTAAAAGTGCCCCAATTTACCTATAGTTGACCCTAGTTTTCTATGACCGGGAGAACTCCATCCAGGGAGGTAGTCGGAGGAGAACACCGTCCAGGGATTTAGCAGGGAGAACTGCAACCAGAAGTGAGCATTTTGATATATTATACTTTTTTGATATTTAATTAAAGTCTAAATTATGAGGATTAGCCAGGAGGATCCATTGTATTTATTAGAGCTAAATTTATACTACATCTGAAGATTTATAATTAGTTTAACATTTTATATAAATAATTTACCTATATGAAACAATTCTCAGTTAATAATTCTCTTCATTTCTTTTTAATATGGTTTTCTATATTTTGTGAATCTACATTCAGATCTTTATGAAGAATTGATGGAGTAGATCCACGTCATAAACTATCGGAGTCCTTTTCATTTCCTTTGAATGATTCAGGAACAATTATGCTAAGTCAAAGTAAGTATTTGAAAATGTTAGATGATTTTTAAATATGTATTTGCAATATGATTAGCTCTTACTTTTTCATATGCTTTTAGGGATTTCAGACATGAAAAAAATATCGAAGCTGTCGCTATCTCATCACAAAAGGAAAAAAGTTGGTGATGTTATTGATAATGTATATAAACGATACTATAAATTTCTATCATATATATATATTAATAAACGAATCTCTTATTTCAAGAATTGGCAACCTATAGTCGTGACAGACAGTGACGAGAATTCAAATTGTACTTCTAAATAATAAATCAAAAACTTAAATGTTTATATTTCGTTTTCAATTTGACCTTGGTAATTCTATTAGCATATTTCTACATCAGTGCCTATGAGTAAGATGAATTGCACTAAAATATGGTTTAGAAGATAAAGGCTTTATTGTTATTCATTAAGTTATAGTATAATTGCAGCATATCAAAGATTTATTCTATCACCTTTTGTAATCTAGCCCGGCTAATTAATTCATCTAGCCTACCTATTTATCACTACGTAAAGTTATTTACGTCATCTAACAACTTATTTATAAACTGACCTGATGAAGTTATACTTATTCAATCTAATCTATTAATTTACAACTAATAACCATATATCAATTCATAGAATCGAAAACATTTCAAAAAGCAAGGATAGGTCAAGGTGATCAATTATTTTTTTAAATCGAAATAGTGTGCATATCACAGAAGCAAAAGTAAAAAATATATGAACATGTTAGATTTGGTCCTAGAAAATAAATAGTCTAATCTAATTGTTACCGGGACCTACTCGAGATTATAATTTGTCATTTGATAGAGTAATTATAGTGACTGAAAAAGTCATGTAAAAAGTTTGGCTACTGCTAACCGGACCGACATTTCAACCTACACTAATAGTTGATATACATTTATTTAGTTTACTGGTAGTTGATATAACCAACACGAGATGTTGATATAACCTACACGAGTAGTTGATATTACCATCACGAGTAGTTGATATAACCATCACGAGTAGTTGATATAACCAACACGAGTAGTTGATATAACCTACGCGAGTAGTTGATATAACCTACACGAGTAGTTAATATAACCTACACGAGTAGTTGGTATAACCTACACGAGCAGTTGGTATAACCTACACGAGCAGTTGATTTAACCTGCTCGAGTATAGTTGGTATAACCTGCACGAGTAGTTGGTATAACCTACACGAGTAGTTGGTATAACCTACACGAGTAGTTGGTATAACCTACACGAGTAGTTGGTATAACCTACACGAGTAGTTGGTATAACCTACACGGGTAGTTGGTATAACCTACACGAGTAGTTGGTATAACACATAGGGGTGATTGGAGAAACATACACAAGTAGTTGATGTAACCTTGTTCTGCAGTTGTTATAACCATTACATATAATTGGTTCAACCATCACGAGTAGTTTTGACTATCACAGATAGTTGTTTTGACCATCAGGAATTAAAAATAATCAATTCACATAAGTGTTGTTTTAACCAACGTCAATTTAACTCATTTTAAATAGTACCTGCAACTTACCACGTAGGTAGGCGCACAGATAAACCATAAAATTTAGTCAAAACAAATCAAATATGATTTGATTCAACTAATCCTTTCTCTGTGTGTAGATCTACGTCATCAACTATCGGAGTCCTCTTCAATTCCTTTGAATGGTTCAGGAACAATTATGCTAGGTCAAAGTAGGTATTTGAAAATATTAGATGATTTTAAATGTGTAATTGCAATATGATTAGCTCTTACTTTTTCATATGCTTTTAGGGATTCCAGACATGAAAAGAATATCGAAGCTGTCGCTATCTCATCACAAAAGGAAAAAGAGTTGGTGATGTTATTGATAATGTATATAAACGATACTATAATTTTCTATTATATATATATTAATATACTCTTTTTTCAGGAATTGGCAACCTATAGTCGTGAAAGACAGTGACGAGAATTCAAATAGTACTTCTAAATAATAAATCTAAAACTTAAATGTTTATATTTTGTTTCAATTTGACCTAGGTAAACTCCATTAGCATATTTCTACATCAGTGCCTATGAGTAAGATGAACTGCACTAAAATATGGTTTAGAAGATAAAGGCTTTATTATTATTAATTAAGTTATAGTATAATTGCAGCATATCAAAAATTTATTCTATCAACGTTTGTAATCTAGACTGGTTAATTAATTCATCTTGCCTACCTATTTATCACTATGTAATGTTATTTACGTCATCTAACTAGTTATTTATAAACTGACCTGATGAAGTTACTTATTCAATCTAATCTATTAATTTACAACTAATAACCATATATCAATTCATAGAATCGAAAACATTTCAAAAAGCAAGGATAGGTCAAGGTGATCAATTATTTTTTTAAATCAAAATAGTATGCATATCACAGAAGCAAAAGTAGAGAATAAATGAACATGTTAGATTTGGTCCTAGAAAATAAATAGTCTAATCTAATCGATACCGGGACCTAACTCGAGATTATAATTTGATAGAGTAAATATAGTGACTGAAAAAGTTATGTAAAAAGTCTGGCTACTGCTAACCGGACCGATATTCCAACCTACACTAATAGTTGATATACATTTACTTAGTTTACTATAGTAGTTGATATAACCAACACGAGATGTTGATATAACCTACACGATTAGTTGATATTACCAACACGAGTAGTTGATATAACCAACACGAGTAGTTGATATAACCTACACGAGTAGTTTATATAACCTACACGAGTAGTTGGCATAACCTACACGAGTATAAGTTGATATAACCTACCTGAGTAGTTGATATAACCTACACGAGTAGTTGATATAACCTACACGAGTGGTTGATATAACCTTGTTCTGTAGTTGTTTTAACCATTACATTTATTTGATTCAACGATCACGAGTAGTTCTGACTATCACAAATAGTTGTTGTGACCATCGGGAATTAAAAATAATCAACTCGCATATGTGTTGTTTTAACCACCGTCAATTTAACTCATTTTAAATAGTACCTGCAACTCACCACGTAGGTATGCGCACAGATAAACCATAAAATTTAGTCAAAACAAATCAAATATGATTTGATTCAACTAATCCTTTCTCTGTGTGTACATACAGAGGTAATGGCGACTTTGGGATCATTCCTTAACGGACAAAATGCCTAGCTCTAACGGAAATAAATACCTAACGGTCAAAATGTCTATCGGTCTAAAATCCGGGGTACGGTCAAGAGCCCCCCCGGTCTAGAGCCCCCCAGGTCATGAGCCCCCCCGGTCACGAGCCCCCCAGGTCATGAGCCCCCCCCCCGGTCACGAGCCCCCCCCAAGTCATGACCCCCCCCCCAGGTCACGAGCCCCCCCCCCCCCCTCCCTGTTTTTTTAATCCTTATTTACCTAGTTAAACAAATGAAGAACTACTCAGATAGAAATAACTGAGAGTTGCTAATGTAGTTTGTTGTATCCGCTAGTTTGTTGTACTGCACACTTCATGATTGTATAATGACCTGGCAGGGGGGTTGCCTATACAAAATATACATATATTTTATGTTTAATCAGTAATGAACAACAAAAGTGTCAATAAGGATTAAATATTATAGGTAAATGATGATTTAAAAACAGGGGGGCTCGTGACCAGGGGGGCCTCATGACCGGAGGGACTCTCGACCGGGGGGCTTATGACCTAGGGGGGCTCATGACCGGGGGGGCTCTTGACCGGGGGGGCTCATGACCGGGGGGGCTTATGACCTACACCCCTAAAGTCCATTGTAAACTTACTTCCAGTATGGGAATAGTTGACAAAGATTTTTAATTCCTAATAAAAATCTACGTGCTCTTCGCTGTTTTTGGAATATATTACTAAAGTGTTTGCTCTATTTTGAATTTACATATAGTCATTACTTCCACTATTTGACTTTTAAAGTATTGATTATTTTATTAGAAAGCTATTTAGTGCCATCTATTTAGTGATGTTCTATAGTTGCTTTTGAAAATTCTATAGCAAATAATGCTTCTTTCGTTCTACTAACTGAAAATTAAATGTTTACATAAAAGGGTGCTGAAATGCAGTTCATTACCTATGCTATAAAAAGATAGTCGATATTTGAATTTTTTAACTACCATAATATTAGAAGGAAAAATACCATAGCATCCTATTATGCAAGGTAACTGAGATGATGTTTATTTTATATACTTAGTTTTTACATAAATTAAAAAAATATTTGATGTTCAATGAGAAGAGTTACATATAATATATACTGTTTTTCATTTACCAATAACCATTTCATTGCAGATATATCTTCAATATTTCCATTGGATTTTTATCATTCTTCTTTATAAATCGCTCTCTATAATATGGAGTTTATTCTTTTAATCTCTTCCCAATATTCTTTTACATCATTATCCTATTTTTATACTCTAAATTCGTATATTTTGTCTGTTAGTCTTTTTATCCACATGCTTTATTCTATCACCCTAAAATGCATGCTTTATTCTATCACCCTAAAATGCATGCTTTATTCTATCACCCTAAAATGCATGCTTTATTCTATCACCCTAAAATGCATGCTTTATTCTATCACCCTAAAATGCATGCTTTATTCTATCACCCTAAAATGCATGCTTTATTCTATCACCCTAAAATGCATGCTTTATTCTATCACCCTAAATTGCATGCTTTATTCTATCACCCTAAAATGCATGCTTTATTCTATCACCCTAAAATGCATGCTTTATTCTATCACCCTAAATTGCATGCTTTATTCTATCACCCTAAAATGCATGCTTTATTCTATCACCCTAAATTGCATGCTTTATTCTATCACCCTAAAATGCATGCTTTATTCTATCACCCTAAAATGCATGCTTTATTCTATCACCCTAAAATGCATGCTTTATTCTATCACCCTAAAATGCATGCTTTATTCTATCACCCTAAAATGCATGCTTTATTCAATCACCCTAAATTGCATGCTTTATTCTATCACCCTAAAATGCATGCTTTATTCTATCACCCTAAAATGCATGCTTTATTCTATCACCCTAAAATGCATGCTTTATTCTATCACCCTAAAATGCATGCTTTATTCTATCACCCTAAATTGCATGCTTTATTCTATCACCCTAAAATGCATGCTTTATTCTATCACCCTAAAATGCATGCTTTATTCTATCACCCTAAATTGCATGCTTTATTCTATCACCCTAAAATGCATGCTTTATTCTATCACCCTAAATTGCATGCTTTATTCTATCACCCTAAAATGCATGCTTTATTCTATCACCCTAAAATGCATGCTTTATTCTATCACCCTAAAATGCATGCTTTATTCTATCACCCTAAAATGCATGCTTTATTCTATCACCCTAAAATGCATGCTTTATTCAATCACCCTAAATTGCATGCTTTATTCTATCACCCTAAAATGCATGCTTTATTCTATCACCCTAAAATGCATGCTTTATTCTATCACCCTAAATTGCATGCTTTATTCTATCACCCTAAAATGCATGCTTTATTCTATCACCCTAAAATGCATGCTTTATTCAATCACCCTAAATTGCATGCTTTATTCTATCACCCTAAAATGCATGCTTTATTCTATCACCCTAAAATGCATGCTTTATTCTATCACCCTAAAATGCATGCTTTATTCTATCACCCTAAATTGCATGCTTTATTCTATCACCCTAAAATGCACGCTTTATTCAATCATCCTAAATTGCATGCTTTATTCTATCACCCTAAAATGCATGCTTTATTCTATCACCCAAAATGCATGCTTTATTCTATCACCCTAAAATGCATGCTTTATTCTATCACCCTAAAATGCATGCTTTATTCTATCACCCTAAGATGCATGCTTTATTCTATCACCCTAAAATGCATGCTTTATTCTATCACCCTAAAATGCATGCTTTATTCTATCACCCTAAAATGCATGCTTTATTCTATCACCCTAAAATGCATGCTTTATTCTATCACCCTAAAATGCATGCTTTCTTTTTAATAATAAGTTCCAATTCACCTCCACATCTCTTCAGCAATTAATTCGAAGGGGAGATGGGAGTGTTTTCGAACAACTAACTCTATTCCCAGGAGTATCAAAAGCAAGTGACTGCATTCACCGATAGAGGGAATGTCATAGATTCTCTGCATTGCTTATAGATTGTGAAAATTTGTGATAGTTACAGTTAATTTAAGATCAATAGACACTTGATTGAATAGTGAAATATCAAAGACTGAAGAGATCACCAAATATAGTATATAGTAATATACTAATGCACTTGTGTCTTTGTCTCTTGGCAAGTTGCAAGAAAAATGACACGCTTCAACATTTAATATATAAAAAAATAAAGATGTATATATATTTTTATAGATATTTATTTTCTTATATGATATATATATTTTTTACATGAATTTTTTTACATGATATTTTTTGCATGAATTTTATATTCATAAAAAATTTACATAACTTTTTAAAATAAATTTTTTATACATTATTTTTTTCTGCATACATTTTTTCATACATAGTTTGTTTCACATACATTTTTTCGTAATTTTTGTACAGTTGTTTGAAAAAAAAATTATTTTGATTTCTTATTCTTTCACTATTGATACTCCATTAATTTTAATGTGTAAGTACACTAGTAATTATATAATGTCCCACAAACCAACACTAGTAGTACCCTGGTGAGTACATTTCAACTTACTGTGATAGACACAAGGGGTTCGATTACTGAAGATGGAACTGAATTCTTTATCTTTAGGTCACGCAATTTCTGAATAGTTTAACTTTCCATCCTTACCTTTTGGTCATATTAACGGTTATATTTAGCTTACTATCTATAAGTATTACCATAAATTGAGTTACATTTATCAACTTGTGCAGTAACTTGTCCAGTGATTTATCATATAACAAAAATAAATAAAAAAGACTTCAATAATGATATTTAATGCACAAATGCATTATTTGTTTCTAATCAGCCTTTTCATTTTCACTAATTTTAATTCTCTTCAATTACTGTAACTCTTATCTATAATTTCTCAAACTCTGAGAACTGAAAAACCTATCGAGTATATGATACTGTGTCAGAAAACACCCATTCGGAAAATTATGATCGATGATAAAAAGATCATTTATTTACGTCGATAAACGATTGGATCAAATCTAATCGTCTTTCATCAAATATTGAAATTATACATCGTATTTAATAGGACGTACATTCCCGACCCAAAACGAAAGTAAAAATTTCTGAAATTTGGATATTTTATGATAGATAACGAATAATATTTACCGTAAGGCGTAAAGGATGATTATAATTAATAGATTTTTGACCGATGATAATTTCGAAGTGTTCCTGAAGTATTCTAGATGATAATAAATATATTTTATTCAGAAAAATTGCTTCATGTTCAAAAAAATATCGTTTTCACAATTTTTATAAACCTTTAAATGAATATATGAATATTTTTTCTTTAAATATAGAATTAATTAATTATTGCTCAAATGAAGCAATAATTTTTTCAACATTTATTTGAGACTTTTTTTGACTTGATTGTGGAACCTCGCACTAAAGTTTATTTTACAACGCTGAAAAAAGCTCTTCTTAAAATGTGTTTACACTTGCGTTTTTTTTATATCTGATGGAAAAATCACGTCAAATTTTTACTTCAATGATAAAAAAATGCATCTGTGAACACATTTTAAGAAGAGCTTTTTTCCGCGCTGTTAAAAATGCAAGCGTGAAGCGAGCCTTAACCATGCAATTAACAAGCGAAGAACGAATATTCAGAGTGAAAACTTCAATGAGATCAAAATGTCACAGAAGTTGTTCTATTTACCAATAGTTTACAAGGAAGAATTGTAAGCACCCTGTATTAAAATGTCTACAATTATAATTTTTTTCCTTTTTTATTCACTGCCTTTTAGTAAGTAAAATCACAGAGTTAGCTCTAAGAATTACCTTCGCGCAATGACAAAAATAGTCACCCTCACTCTTTGCTTACCTGTTCTTAAATTATGTCCATCAGTTCAAAATTGTTTTTACTTGTTTGTTGATAGTACAATAAGAGGCGGTGAAAAAGAGACCAAGATACACTTTTTAAGTCCATTGGTTAACGATTTATAAGTATTTGAAAAAGTGGAAACATTTTTGTGGCCCATACTGTATATGTGATATATCAATATATGATATTGAATATGTGAACGTTCTTTCTCAAATAATGTCCAAATTTAAAATATTCCATTATATAATTTCACAACAATAATTTATTAATTATGAAACGATTTTTATCATTTTTAACTGGATTGTGCGGAATTAAAATATGTTGAACGTTGAAAAACAATTAAATATTTAGTCTTTTATTGTCTAGATTATTATCTATATAACCTAGCTTTTATTCGAATAAATGATACTGAATTGAATGTGTGAACTCTGCTTAGTCCCTAGGCTGAATACTGGACCGAAATGGCAGCTCTCATGAGTGTGTCAACAAGGTTTGTACAAAGATTTCTAAATCATTAGGTGTTTTCAGTAGCAATGAAGAGTTCTTACCTCGTGAAGTTAGAATTTTGATGTCTTATCTTAACAAAATTGCGGAAAGTTATGTTTTAATAGGCATTTATGTGTTTGTACTCTTGTTAACATATAAAGTTATTTAATCATTTGTAATCTTGCTATCATAAATTAACGGTGATCTTGTTACTCGCATAACTCAAAAAATATTTACCAAATTGTCGGAAATTTGGTGGGACAATTGGTCGATATCCAGAAACCATTTAGTTAAATATAAGGAGCGATTGGGTTGGAATTCAAGGTCATGAAAAGGATAATATGAACAAAAGTGTAGCAGTGGCGAAGATATAGTATAGTATATAGTATAGTATATTTACAAGTAATTCCCATACATGCAGAGAGGACAGCTGGGATTCTGTCATCACAAGATACATTTTCATACATAAAGAAATAGAACAACTTGGCCCAATTATTTAGCCTATGGCTTCAAGGGCAACCTACTATTAAATAATCAGCACATGAATTTAAGTATAAAATAATACATTAAAAGAAAGTCATATTATCGTGTCTAAGTGAGACATGACCATATGAAAACTAAATATATTATGAAATGACTATCTATTGATATATAATTAAACGAGATAAAATTAAAAAAAAAAGAGATATTTCCTAACTGACCTCTTATACATATTCATGCTAGACAAATCTTTTAGAAAAACTGGAAGACAGTTGTACAGTTTGATACCAATATAATTTATCGAGGTCTCCGATTTTACCCTACTGTAACTTGGAATAATAGCGCTCTACGAGTGCCTGTTCTAGTTCATCCATGTTTTACTCGTGTAATTGTGCCTTGGTATGGTTCTATTTGCTATTCAATGGTAGTATTACACAATAAGCTGTTAGAGTTATTACTTAGGGCCTTGTTACACGATGCGAGTTACTGTCATGACAGTGGACAGCAGCTGTCCCACTGTACTCGCATGCCAGTAAATCGACTCGCCTCATCCGGTCACACAAGTGCAAGCTGACGGCCTGAAAATAGACAGTCACTGAACCTACACTCGAATTGTGTACTATAATATTCATTTAATAATTAGATAACTTTTTATTAATTAATATTTTTATTAATTTAATTCATATTTTTATTAATTTAATCAATATTTTTATTAATTTCATTAATATTTTTATTATTTAATTAATATTTTTATTAAATTAATTAACAATTTATTAATTTAATTAATTTTTTTATTTTATTAATTAACAATTTATAAATTTAATTAATAATTAATATCTTATTAATTTAATTGATAATTAATATTTTTATTAATTAATAATTAACATTTTATTAATTTATTTAACATTTTACTAATTTATTTAACCTTTAATTAATTTGATTAATATTATAGAATATTAATTTTTTTTATTCATAATATTTAATATAGCAATTTCAAATTATGTAAGATATACATGCTTTAATAACCATCAAATAAAACCCCAAACATTATGAAGCCGATTCAAACGAAAATATGACAAATTAGCTACCTAATTGAATAGAAAATTATTCAAGTTTGGAATAGAACAAAACTTATATCTGCATGATGTACGAGTAACTGTTATATTGCAATACCATGCAAGTTGAAATTCGAGTTTCGCAGGCGAGTGGCTGACTCGCCCATGAGTGGCGAGTAAAAAAAAAATTTTGTAGTAACTTGCATGCGAGTTACTAACCTCCTGTGCGCATGACAGTTACTCGGCTGATGCGGTCACACTGTGCGAGTAGCTGCACTACAGTAATTTGCTAGGCCATCTCGCACGTTTACTCGCATTTCGCTCACACTGCCTATACTTTATATGGATATAGGATTTCAGTGTAGGAAGGCAACAGGTTATTATTGAGACAAGTTTCATTGAAACATCGATGAGCCTTTAGAGTTACTAATTTTATGGATGCTTTTTCCAAGTTTCTGAATAGGTGTTTAATTTCATTAGTTGATATTTTTAGAATAATTTTCGACAACCAGATGGTTAAAAACTTTTGAGTGGGCATTTAAGATTTTTATTAAAAAAATTAAAAATGACAAGAGTTAAAATGTTGCAACGTTTCGAAAAAATACTTTTTTCATCATCAGGCTAAAAACATTTATCTGAAATAACATGAAGAGTTTAATATATAGTTAATGAATGAATTTACTAAATTATTGAGTTATTTCAGGATTGAATATGGAAAATAAAAAGTATAAAGTAAAGAGAAAAAAAAATGATAATATAGATTGTACGGTAATATGAATTGATCGGTAATATGGATTGATCGGTAATATAAATTGATCGGTAATATGAGAGCAGACTTAATGAAAACTATATTATAGAGGAGAGAAGAAAGTGAATCACATACTGTAAAATAGAAAGAATGACAGAGAGAGAAAAAAAAAATACTATAATATAGAATGACTAATAAAAAATGCAAACTAAACAATATGGAACTGAGTACAAGGGACACATGTTAACTGTATGATGGTGAAAGTTTAAATGACTGCAAGAGGAGCAAGAAATGACATCTTTAGGATCAGGTAGGCGATGTTTGTTAAAATATATGTAGAATTCTTGTATCGCCTTCGTTCTTGTTATTGATGGGTGGTTTTTCGTTTTTGATGAATAATGCTTCTGCAAGTTGTAGCTCGGATTTGTTGGTGGATCTATGGAGGATGCTCATAAGTGGGAGGATATCTGCAGTTTTTATCTTCTTTTGATGTTCTTCAACATTATGCTTCTTGATGCTGCCGTTTTGAGTGTGTGAAAGTGCACGCTGTTTGAGAGTAGTCGTGGTATAGCCTATGTAGTATTTTGAGGGTTGACACTCCTCACATAAGTACTTGTATACTACGTGGCTGTTACTATTGTCTTTATGGATGTTATTTTTAATGAGTAGATTGGAGAGCTTTCGGGTTGTATAGTAAATGGCTATTTTGAGTTTTGCATTGGGCTTGGGGGTAAGGTTTTTCTTGATTATTTTTTTGAGATTTTGTTCTTCTTGTTTGTACTGGCTGCTCATTTGGTTTCTATAAAACAAGTTGATTGTTTCTTGGTCGGTGGAAGATGCAACTTGGGTTGATTTCCTGCTCAAGAATGATGCAATTTCGTTCTGTATTATGGATTGAGGAAAATTATTGTTGGTGAAAAGCTGCGTAAATTTACGTTTACAAAAGTTACATTTGTAAATGTAACTTTACTCTATAAACTCATGATTGGATATACCATGTTTAGAGCTTTAATTACGCCAGCTTATGGTTCTGTTTTACTAAACCCAGTAAACTCACATAATAATCAGCCAAACCATTGAACTAGAACTGTTTCAGATATAACTCTACCTAGATATAATAAAACTAAATCAAAATCAGGTATCATAATACATAAGCAGCATCAGTAAATCTAGAACTGCAGCACCCCAGCCTTGATCTACCTATTAATATCGGCTATAAATAAATAAAATATAAACTATTATATTATCATTGAAACTAATTATTTTAAGACAGCTCTAAGTCGTTATTCTTTCCACGAAGCTCCCATAATAATTATGTTGGAAGCTGCTGGAGTTGCAAATCTAACATTATAACAAACTTGTGACTCCCTGTAGACGAGATTATAAACTTCTCTAACACTAACTTACTGAATATTGTGAGTTCATGAAAATCATTAGGATGTATGACTACACATACTGAGGAATGTTTTAGTACATGAGCTCGAACTGAGGGAGAATAATTTGTTGAAGTTAGGAACTAATATACAATATTCAAAATTTCATTAAAATTATATTTGATTCGTAATCACGACTTTCCCCACATTACGTTAAAAATACATGGTTGAATGAAGATAAATGGTGGATATGTTATATGAATCATCTGGGTCCTATTTTGTTAGTTATTATCTTACAAGATTTTTTATACGAATGAATTAGATAAAAAATGGTTGCCAATTTATTTTATTCCAATATGTAGCATTTAAACCAAACCAACTTGTTACTCTATTTCTTTGTAAATTTATCACACTATATATAATTAATGTATATTTGTCTAATGATTTATTTATCAAAGAATATTGAATGTTTTGCATCTATAATTTATCTGATGTTATCACTGTATGCGTTCAAAAATTAAGTTATAACTAAGAAACTTTAAGAAACCATTAAATACAGAGGTGTCACAAAAAAAAAGGAAACTCATTTTCAAATTAGTAAATTTTACAAACTATCAAAGCTAAAATTTTTCAAAATATACAATTTCATTCGTTTGCTTTTTCTACAAGTTACGACTGAAATTAAAAATCCTGCAGCGAATTAAAAAATAAAAATAAAAAGGCCTGCACGGGAACGAAATACTGGAAAAAAAACATCATAGAAGAGGTATAATTCAAAACAGTATCTAAACATTATTTCCTATTATTTTTTGTAACAAATAAGAGATCATTTGAGATTAGTATTTGAGATAAAATTGAAACTTTTTATAAAATCAGTTCGCCATTATTTTTTATCTCCTATTCGAGACACTTAAAAGGCAGCTTTAAAAAAGTTTTGCTGTGGCAAGTAACTTACAAACTGGAAACCTTAAACAGGCTCAGCATCATTTTGAACATTGCTTTCTGGAAAGATTTTCACAAACATGGACAAATATTAATGTGTTCAAAACTGAAGAAACCACTTTAAATATGTTCAAAAAGTGATCAGGTCACAGGAGAACTGAACAATGAAAACATAAAACTTGTTCATGAACAGCTTATTGAGAATCCAAAAATACCAATCAGAAGGAATGGACTGGACATCACTAAAGACACATTTCACCAAATTGTTAAACACGATTTGAAATACTATCCTTTTAAATGCAAGTAAGGCTCGAACTCTTAGAACTGATTTACCGCACCGTCTAAATTTTGCAAAATGGTTTCTGCAAAGAAATGAAGATTTTGTAGAAGACATCGTGATTGGTGATGAATATATATTTCCATGAATGAAAGAGTCAATGAATTAAAAAAAATTGTGCTTATACCGTCTCGCGCAAGCCCTTTTTATTTCTATTTTTTTCAATTCACTGCAGGATGTATAATTTTAGTTGTAACTTTAACAGATTTTCAAAATAGACGCAGAAAAAGTAAACACACAATTTTTGATGGTTTGAAAAATATACTGATTTGAAAATGTGTTCCCTTTTTCTTTGCGCCAAACTATATATTAAATGCAAACTAGATTACGTGCTCTCGGTAGAGGGCATACCTTCGCCGCCACTTTGACCTGTTCTCTCCCAAAATCTAATAAACTGGTAACTGGATAATAACCAATCGTCCCACCAAATTTCATGCAATATGGTTCAATACTTTTTGAGTTATATATGACCATGACCTTGACCTTAGACCGGGAATAGCAATATGATAAATAAATAAATGCCGTGTAAAATATGACCTTCCGCAAATTTTCGAAGGTAATAACCGAACAGTACAAATATTGAACACATATATTCATGAAATACCAAAATATACTCTTTTTAGAAATAAGATGAGGCCTAATTAGATAAACTAATTTCAATCTATGGAACTGGAATAACAACATTCAATTCTTACGATGTCTGAATAAACACCTGTTCATGTTTTAATTTGTCTTTTTCTCTTCAATCTTGTTGCCACACATTGCTTAATTAAAGGTCCTCTCCACTCTAATTGAAAATTTCCTTAAATTTGTATAGCTAAGGTTAATATCATATAACAGTTAACAAAAAAGAAATTGATCAAGTATTCTATTCATAATTAATTATATAAGAAATATTCACATTCAACTTTCACTCCTTCTAAGATTCAATAAAAGAACAAGGCTACCGGTATAGGTAGACATCTATAATATGTCGAAAAGATTTATTATAGTTTTGAATTTTTTAAGATTCAGTGGATCCTTTTTTTTTACTTGAAATTCAGAGGATAGTAAAAAGAACGGGGAAAAATCTTAAATTACATATAATAAAAATATAGAACCAAATTTGAATTTGTTTGCAGTTTTGTAATCAGTAACCTTAATTCTAATGAATAGAGTAATAAAAAATAATGTGGAGGAGACCTTTAAGAAGAGTTGAAACACATGTTAGAACGAGGGAATTGAATTAGTTACATCTTGTAGATTATCATTTCTATTTCTTGCTGTTCAGGTTTTTCTAATCTCACTCTGATGTGCCACTAAAACCTTTAATTAATTAACAGATTTAGTAGATTTTTTTTAACTTCTCTCTGCCACCAAAACGTGTTTAAATAATTCAAAATATGAAAATGTGTTTAAATAATTCAATTTATGAAAACGTGTTAAAATATGAAAACGTGTTTAATAAATAAGTGTATTATAGCTAATCCATTTCAAACTGTACCTTGTAACAAGTGTTAACCAATTGAAACTGCATATGTTTCAAGCATTATTACTAGTTTAAATGCTCTCAACTGCATTTAGGTGTGAACTGCATCTGTGTATTGAAATGGCTGAACAAATAAAATGACGTGAATTACATACAATGGCACTAATTTCTATGAATACACTGAATGATTCGAGTGCCAAGAGTCTTAGTCTATGGCTTGGTGTGCTTAAATCTATTTTTTCAGATAAATTTTTCCATTTGTAAGAAGCACTGCTGTGCTGACCGTCCTCTTTCATCAATTTATCTAGTGGTACTATTTGAACTAGAGGTTTTTCAGGGTGTTCGATAATAATATGTCCTGGTGATGGCCTTGATCAAGAGGATGACTGTTACAGCTGGATGAAAATGCCAGCTAAACTGTCATTCGTGTCCATAAAACAACTGCATAATATAAAAGTCAAGAAAATGTGAAAAAAAAGATACATGTATTTTACTAAAGATTGATTTTGGTATCATTCCCAATAACTGCAACTGCAAAATGTCAGAAGGTTTTTAAGCTTTTAAATGATTAGGTTGTGGTTTCATTGAAGCTGTGAGTTTACTGTTGCATTGCTAAATTCGACCATATCATCTTCAACTAATTAAATGTTGAGAAAGAAAATAGTAAAATAAATTAGAATGAAAGTAAACTCACCATGATAAATATTTATTGTATTAAAAAACGAATCGTCGCTAAGCTGGCACTAATGGTAATTGAATATAATTTTGTTTTGTTTAAAAAGACAATATTTTCCCATTAAAAACAATTGAGTAGAGTCTCTTCTTAGGTTCTGAACATATACCAATGTCATAATAGTTGCGGAAAAAAGTTGCCGGCAAGAAGACAATTAGGTGAACATCTCTGATAATAAGAATAAGGATAGATAGTAATTTGGATTAAAGAACAGGAAAATAGTATTTATGTAAATATCAGTTATTAATTATTCCCATAAGTTTAATATTGCGTTCGGGACTGAAATTGGCGATAGAGTGACATCAGTCTTGTGTCTCATGTTAACAAAACTACGTAAACCTACAAAATAAAGTATAATTCGTGTGAGCAAATGAATAGAAAAACGGAAAAGTTCCTTATAGTCAATTTTTATCAAAATAAGGTTTTTCAATATTTATGTGTTATATCAACAAGAACGTTGAACTAGCGTGTTATGTACCACTATACTGGGGGATGGCAACTTCAGAGTATGATGAATTTATCCCTTCAGAATTTAAATGTTTATCTTTTATTAAAGAACTTTCTACTTACATACTATAGCAACAGATTATATTATTATCTATCAATAATTATACAATAAAGGAAAATTTTCTTTTTATTGTCAGTCATCGGAAATGGGGATAGCACTCAATATAAACCCATAGCTATATAGGCAAATTAATTACACTCATTAATTAATTATTTAGGGCTACATATTGCTTAACAAATATATAATGGATATAGAAAGAAAAGTTTTTTAAGACCGATGAGAAACAGTGATATTTTAGATTTAGTGAAAAATATATAATTATAAGTATATCGAATAGTAGTTCGTAACAACGGTGTTGTATTCAATGACAGCCATGCAGCCGAGTCGGTAATTGAGAACCGTTAACGCACCAAGCAATTCATTTTATAAGATAATTAGGGCTGTAAAAGAGCTATGAAAAGTGACAGGTAAAAGATGGCGGGATAAGACCAAAAGAGGAAGCGATTTAATCATGGAACCTACATTATGAAGAAAACAATACCTCTCTCACCTAGATATTCTTGTGGTCACGACATGTAATCAATGAGGGAAATCTGTGCTCAACAGTGCAATATTATATTATTCGAATGTGACTGGAATATCAATTCAAAGCTTGATCCATATTGAGCTTTTAGAAGGATCTCCAGTGAAGAAAGCTTCAGATTTTCTTGTTGATGTTACAGGAGTCTGCTTCAGGAAAATGAACACAACGAATACAGTACCTAGTTAGTCATGCTCATGACGGCATGAGAATAAAGGCACCGTTGTATACTAGGAATAGACTGTTTTCCGTTTGTCGCAATTTCACTTTTGATCTTGTCGGATGTTGATAGTGTCGGATAGCTGGCTATTCGCTGCAGTCAAGTCAGGCTCAAGTTAGTTTGAGCTTGACTATTCATTCATTATTAATTACGTTTGTTTATCTGCAATGACAAAAAGTTTTGACTATATCAAGTGTTCCCAAAACTCAAACAATTACGCACAAGTTGTTATTTAAAACCATAATATTACCTTCAGTTTATTATTAATTTCAATGTGTAAGTTCAAAATCACTTCTGTTGCATTGAAGAAGTAGAATGGGCACTTACTATATTATAACACTAATTAATATAATTGAAATTATAAGAAACATATTTTATTATCTCAGATTCCTTTTGTCCGATATTCTGATAGTAAACTAGTATGGAATATTTTTTTATAAATAATGGCAGGTAGCAAACAACATTCAATCCATAATAAAATCTTGTCAATTTTCTATGACTATTCATAGCTTTTGTAAATGCCTTATTAAATACCATTTACATATTTTATAGTCAGTAGTCCCTCTGCCGCATTCACCACACGTACGTTTTCTAATGTTCTTCTGTCTGGTCAGTCCGAATGTTTCAGTATTCACGAGCTGATTTCTCTGGACTGAAAGTTTCGATAAAACGGACGCAAGTTCTAATTAGTTACACGATTTCTCGAAATAAAATGTGTTGGCGATTTTTTGAATTGTTTGCTAAATCTAATTTTGTTCAGTTAAGGAAATGGAGCATTAAATGAATTAGCTGCTACTTATATATCTTCTCCTGTGTATTTTTAAATAAAAAGATTGACATGTGCTTTATGCTTCCTAAATATTATATTATAGTTTTGTAATTATTAAAGTCATTATCATCAAATTACAATCACTGATTTTATAATATAATAAATATTTTATCTATTTTTATTTATTGAAAAATGATAAATTTAATGTTAAACCAATCAGATCAGATAATTAAATAAGCTGTTTTTTATTTAGTATATACTGATAAATCATTTGATAAAAAACAATCGTAAGATCTTATAGTTTCGGCAGTTTCATTTTTTAATTACCAAAACTCCAGAAGGAATAGATAACTTTTAATGAAATGTTTTGCTTTTAACACTTCAAACTGATAAATTTTTAGTCTTATAATGTGAATGGAAATTGATATGCTAAATAAATAACATAATGAATGATTATTTGCAATTATTTTTAGTTCATATAATGTATATATTACCAAGTGTAATGTGAAACACAATTTGAAATTGAAAATTGCTATCGAGGCAACTTTGTATGATAGAGTAAAATCAATTAAATATATGAACTGAGTTTGATTGAAAATGTTCTGTAAATTTAAAATGGTCTACAATAGAACTATTGTAAATAATGATAAAATTCTGTCTTATATAACTACAATAACAAATTCGTTACCACTGTTTAAAATGTAGTCACTGTAATTAACTCGAAACTCTTCATTGTGATTGACATGTTGTGTACTAAATATAGACACAATAATTATTGTATGATGAGAACTAATTTGGGTCATTAATGTGTTGAAACAATCCATCACTTATAATTCTAATCACAAATACACTGTTATAACGATTATTATTGGTAAAATATTTAGTTGAATAAATAGATATGGTATTGCTATGTATTTTGACTTTTTCCAAAACGTTTGCCATCTAAACATTAAAATGCTTAGTTTGATGGAAATGCTATTCATGAGCGATTAATTAATCAAGGCATTTTAGATTGATTGGGATCCTCTTGTTGCATTTGTATTGCTAATAACACCATAATTTTTTTACTGTTTGGGGTAGAATAATATACTGCATACTTAGATTGTAATTTGGATATATTGTAACTTTAATATGGATTAATATAGAATATTATTTAATTTAACACGTTAACCTTAAATATATTTCATCCAATCTTAGAGAAATAGAGTTATGGTGGGGTTATAGGAGATAATTTTCTATGGCCCCTCTATGGATTCTTTCCTGAATATTATAAGTTGGCACAATATTTTGTATTATGAATATTTCTTCAATGAATCATTTGTTTAAAGACTAAATCCATCAAACACATGAGTTATATACAATAATATATAAGTTTCCAGGCACTGGTATATACCCTATGTACATAAAGCTTATAACTTATACACGATATTACGTAGTTTGGAACCTGTCGAACTCATGAATAGTGATTTGCATATTGAGATGAACTTCTGTGACTTCAGTTCATAATGAGATGAAAAGAGCAGCAGTATGAGGCATATGAATAATGGATATATTGTGATGCAAACTCTAACTTAAAATATAGTCCATAGTATTAATGAACATTCTATATATAATTGAAATTATTCTCTATGTATTCATTTCATTAATTCCAATAACCTACTATGGAAACGAATCCGAATTGATACAAAAATTAGGTTTGTTTTGTATCTATCATACTATATGTTACGACAATATTGAATTATTAAAAATTTCTATCGTTTGATATTTCAAAAGTGGATTTTATTTCGTTTTACGTAAAAAAGAATTTTCCTATTAATATCGAGTGTCAATTTAGTGATAGAAAATGAATGCTAAATATTGTCCCATTCCTTCATCACTTTTAGTTGTCACTCTTTAAGTATACTATTACCAATAAAACTAACTAATTCAGGAATAAAAAGTGCTTAATATTGCTACACAATTATACTTCAATTGAAATCAAATAACATTGTCGAAATCCACACCAACGACAATGTCGCCGCGTGTGTTTTGGAAAGTGATATTATAAAAGCCTTTGGAACAGACAGGATCCCCTCCACCTTTTATTAACTCATGATTACATTCAGGCAATTCTAGACAGTTTATCAGTTGAATAAGAATAGAATGTGCTGTCAAAAGTGTTTGTCACAACGTCAAGATAGGGAATTGCTGAAAAAGAACGGGCCTTTACATTATTATCTAATTGGACTTTTAATTAAGAATAGATACGACTGATATTCTATGAGCGTAGAGTAAATATATTAAATTCGTATAAAATCTATATTCATATTGCATCATTAAAACTTAGAATGCAGGGCAAAATAAGACTGAATCCCTCATTTAAATTAATTGATGACAACCCTCTTCAAAGATCACATCTGTTTTGAAGTTTAATCACTTCAATCTTTGATATTGAAAAATATTATCTTCCTTCTGCATTTTTCCTGTACGTTTATAACACGAGCAGTATTGTTACCTGTCAAAGAAAAATAATTGTTATCTGTCCCCTTTTTTGCCGGTGATAATTTTATTCCCCGTGACATTTATATCCAAAGTTAGCGAATGAAAATTTGCTGGCACATTCTTTGGACGGGAAACAGAAAGATGGAACGAATGTATTCTTCAGCAATGGATAGGTTGCCGTGTTCTGATCAATGATGTTAGCAGAGAACTTTAATCAATTGGCAATTGATTGGAATAAGATCAGTCTAAATTGTGTTTATTAATTTAGTTAATTGAATAATCATCAATACACAAACTGAATAGCTTGTCTGTGGAATAAATTATTTAGTACAGTGAGATTATTTTCTGTACACAAATAGAGAATTCAAAACACGATTCAAATTTGCACATTTTTATATGCAACTGCGTTCAAAAATTGAAACCGTGTTTTAGACAATAGCCCGCATATCGAATTCGGATGATCCTCCAATTCTTGTTATGGAATCTCGGTCCATTTACGGCTTACAAACAGGCATTCGTCACTGCAACCATTATTGAAACTCTGGTGTAGCTTTCCTTTGTACATACACACCAACCTGCACTGAGATGCTGTGAATCAAAACACGATATGGGGAATCGTTAAAGGATACATCCATACTTTCAATCTTATCTTTTATAACAAAAAGAACTTCTTTACTTCAATTGAATAATCTTTGTCACTTCAACAAATTAAAAATAGATCCTCAGAATAGTTATATCGCTTAATGGTGATGTATACCTTATTAATATTGAGCAAAAGAGGTCATGACAGTTTAAGTTTATCTTCGAAGACCAACCCTTAACTTTTTCTCTGAATAGAATTTATAGTATAAAAATATTTGCCAAGAACCATATTAAATAAATATGTGAAATCTATTTTCCTTTCACGCTTTTCTAATTGATGATCACTCATTGTTGTCCGTTAAATCACCTAATGGAGTCCTAAGATATCGAATAAAAGGAGTGAAGATTGGGAGTGAAAGCCAGATAGTAAATTGAAGAGGACTCTCCTTCTAATAGCCTCTGAAGACTTATAATCACCATCTCACAAACAGAAACAGACTCTGTAATTTAGCGATCACTGTGAATTATCGTTAATTAATCTAATCTTTTTTAATTTTGGAAATAGTTCAAAAATTGAAAGATATATACATAGAGACTTTTCTAAATAAAGGTAATTTATTCATATAAATTTCTTACTCCAATCATTCAACTTGAATGAAACAGATAATGCATGAATGCAATTATTATTATAAATGCATTAGGATTAGATCTGCCAATTTAGATCGTTAGATTATACTCAATGTAATGAACTGAATGGTCAAAATGAACCTGTCAAAGCATAAAGATTTATTATCGCGTATTTTCAAAGAAGAAATGAAAGGCTATTGTAATAGAACAAAAATCACTAATATGGTGATAAAATATGGCAAAATACTCCAATAATATTATTACATATCTCTATATCAGATAGTTGATTAAAATCACCCGAACCGCTATGTATTTGATGTAAATTTTATTTTACCCAAGTAGAGGTAGATAATAGGGTCATCGATGATATCATCAGCAGTTATTATAGTAATTTTGTATGGTTTAGCCAACAAATTAAAAACTCACTCAAAATTCTACATGTACATTTATTATGAAACTCCAATGAATGAAATTATGTTTAACTACTTTTATATAATTCTTTCGCTGATATAATAATTTGTAGCTCTTTCGTTTATTACACATAATTTAGATGTTAAATAATAACTCATATGGAAACATAGAAAGTTATTGAAAATTCCTCTTTGTTCCAGTCCATTTCCCGTTTCAATATTTCACGAATGCATCAGTAATTGTTTTGCTTATAACAATATTCTGAATGTGAAATTTTCTGAACATATAAATGGATATAGAACATAAGTCACAATCACCTGGACTTGTACATAGTCTTTAAAATTATATTGTTATAAACAAATGCCTTGAAATTCTAATTGCTAAAATTATAGAATCCATTTATTTACAATTAATGTTTGTAGTGTGTATTATCAGGGAAACAATAGACGAGGTCACTTTGAATTTTAGATGCAAAAATTGTGGAGTTTTCAGTTAAAATTTAGAGATATGACAACGTTGCATAGGATAAGCTCCGCCTTCTTGTAGTATTGGGGAAAAGATGCCTAATAGTAAAAAGTTTATGACAACTTAGAGGTGAATAATTAGTGAATTATCTTCGAATATTAAAAGATAGCACGAATCAAACTATTTCGTATTAATAAATAAATTACATTTCGATTAAAGATTATTTGAACTATAAGGCCTTCGACGAAATAACTATATTTATAAAAACTATTGCGCTAAGCTATAAAACTAGTCGTGTATTTCTCATAATTTTTTTTCGCGTTTGACTGTGTGAGTTACTACAGGAACAGTTATTTAACAAATTTGTAAAAGTGGTTTACCCACAGATTTCATCGCATATCAAATTCTAATGAAATAATAACTACATTGCGTAGCACAACATGAACAACTGTTAGGCATTATTTGATATAAAATAAATCGAATTTTTTCATGCACTAAATTATTGACAGAATAACTAACCGTTCCATACTATCAGTTAGTAAGAACATCATTGAATTATTATTTGTAACAGTCGTATCTAAGAGAGTATGAATAATTTAAATATTTTTTTGATGGGCAAGAACTAAGGTAAATACACAATAGCCAATAAGACACAGAAGCTGATAGCTAGTAGGAAAAGATGCTCAATGTTCGACTTTAGAAGTTCAAACTTCATATCTATGATAGAACATCTTTTTGTAATTAGCTATTGGCTGCTGTGTCATATCAGCTGTTGCGTATTTACCTTATTTCAAATTTTAATGTCTATAGTTAGTTAGTTATGCAATGTCTATAATATCCCCGATTGATATAAGGGGTGATTTGGTTAAATTGGCTTTTGTTCAAATATCTTAATAATTGCTATAACGAAAAAAAAAAGATAAAAAGTAGAATATATACTATGGGTATAAGTAAAGCCACACCTAGACTACCGATGCATTGCCAAAGAGATTTCTACTAACTCCTAAAATTAGCTTACATATTCATTGCTTAATAACACATGAACTGTGTAATAATTAAATTTGTAAACTAGATCTAAAACCTTGCATTGAACAGCATATCCCTATAACACCATCTTCCATAACGAAAAGTAGTGTTGCAAATATTAATATTTTAACGTGGTAGAAAGGAGAAGGGGCTATTGATAAATAGAATAATTTGATTGCTGTAGTTTAGAACGTAGAGAACGTATCTACAGTTCAATCTCAGTCTTCCACCTCTCTTTTCAAGATAGCTTTTATGGAGTCTTCAATTTTGCATAGTAATAGATATTAAAATGAAACTATTTTTAAAAGTTATAGATAATTTTTCTCTGAAAACTTAACAAGTATAACTTGCCGTTTCCTTCATTTTGTCTTACTTTTACCGTTTTCTTTGTCATTCATTAATTTTAATTGATAAACCATTTTTAACCATTTAAACCCCTATAACTTCGGTCCCTTCTGTACCATGAATTAAGTTCACTATTATAACCACTCTCACTATTTATAACTGAAAAACTTTAATAAAATTCAATCAAATTGCCTGAAATTTAGTTCGACAATTGGTCAATATCCAGGAAAGAGTTGATAATTTTCTGGGAACGGTCAGATCAAGATCATTTATAACTCAAAAAGTATTTAACAAAGTTGTCTGATATTTAGAGGGACAATTGTTTCTTATCAAGGAATCAGTCTATTAGATATTGAGAGAGATCAGGTCAAATGTCAAGGTCATCTATATCTCAATTAGTATTCAACCAAATTGTCCGATAATCGGTGACACGATTGGTCAATAACCAGGAACCATTTTTTAGATTTTCGGAGAGATCGGGTCAAAGGTCAAGGTCATTTATAACTTAAATAGTATTTAATCAATTCCCTGAAACAATAACCAGGAACCATTTGATCAGATTTTGAGAGTGAACGGGAAGAGATAAAGTTCTTTTCTAACTCAAGGCAAATTATTGGATGGTCAAGGTTGTATGCGGCGGCGTAGGTATGCGCTGTACAGGTGCACATTATTTTGTTGGTCATGTAATAATATTTAGTCACCCAAACTAATTATGGATGAGCCATGGGCCTCGACAGTTGTTTCTTTCCCATTTTCTCGTTATCATTCTGTTAATCTTTTATTTTATTACGTGGGTGCATAATAATGCACTCCTCATTGGAGAACATGCAGCAGCTGTCGAAACCTTCATGAAACTTTCGATGGGGGCTGATTAACAACACTAATTGCTGATCCTAATAAAATAGAAAATATCTGAAGCTATGGAACAAAATCTTTTCAGTATGTGGTATAGCATGAATGAATGCTAATTTTCTGATTTATTCCTTCGATGTATAGAGAAGGATTTCTAAAGCCTAGATCACACCACCAGAACTTTGTTGGAGTGTTACCGCATACACAAGGGAAAACCGATCATGGTAACCCGAGCGTTGATAGAGCGGTGTTCTACGAGCGTGGGCGTTGGCTCGTCGGAGGTTTAAAGTTGGTATTGCGGTTCACTGCTTTCGATTACGGAGCTGAGTGGATGAAATCTATCAGAAATTCTGATAAATTTTTGATTTAAATCGATAGTTGAGGCTCATCATTTGAAGGCCTGACACACCGGAGGAACTTTGCTGGGGCGTTCCTGAAGCGAGAACAAAAAATTGTTAACGCTAACCAGAAGTTGGCCCCAGTTCAGTCAACATCGTATACGCTCGACCACCGCTTATGTTCACACCTACCGATCCAAAAGTTTTGAACTGCACAAAATATTACGAGCGTTGAGAAACAGTAGCTTTCCGCTCCACAAAGTTCTCCACCGCAACAAAACCCAGACAAATTTTGGCACCATTATATGTAGAAGCAAATACGTAAATCTTGAATGCTGGACCACTGCTGCTTCGCCAGCATTGCCCAGGCAGTGATTAAATGTTGCAAAAAGTGTTTGAATCACGGAAACGAGTTTGCTGAAACGGCCTCAGAAAATGAAGCAGTGATTCATTGCTGTGATGAAGTTTGGCTTGAAGTTGGTATGGAGGTCGCATATCTCGATACTGCCAAACCAACGCTCGCTGCCTCTTTCTACCGTTAAACCAACTCCGCTATGGCACCGCCCGTATATTATATTTTGATACATAATTTCGACACACAAACTCGTAAAGAAATTAACAACGCTCTGCCAAAGTTTGTGCAACGCTTAATCACCGCCCGGGCAAAGCTGGCGAAGCGTCGTTCAGGACTTCTGCATTGGCCTAGAGGAATAAAGCGTAACGAACTTGCGTCTAGCGGTGCCAAACTTTGGCTGGGCGGTGTTAACGAGGTAGTGAACTTTGTAGAAAGGAAGACTACCGCTCCTCAACGCTTGCAACATTTTGAAAAACTCAAACCTTTCGGAGTGGTGAGGGAACAGGTAACGACCTACGAGCGGTGATGAATTTTTTTCACCGCTCAATACAAGGAACGCCCCAACAAATTCGGGCGGTGTGACCTAGGCTTAAGGCAGAAGGAGGCTATGCACAATATCAATAGTAAATATTTATTTAGTTTTATATTGTCTGTATTAGTTTAGATTTACAATACTTTTGAATCAGTCAAGCAATTTCTGTTTCTAAGTTTATATATTATTCATTAGAAAATAAGTTTTTACTCTTCATCGATAATTACATATTTGATGGTGATAAATGAATATTTTCCCTCAGGGGCTCAATCCTGAATTGTCTGTGATGAATGTTAGGGAAAGAGGTGGCGTCTTTGAGATCTGAACTGTTGTAATATTTTTTTTTTTATTTACCATGCTTATCATTTTTTTAACACTAGTTGCAGTTTTAGAGAATATCGCTAGAGTCATGATCTCCAACTAAGAAGTTTTTGTTTTTTTCTGGTATGTAGGATTAATTTTTCATAACTTTTCTATTTCTTCTTCCGTCTGTGAATGCAAATATTGGTGCTTGTGTCTTCTTCCTACACATTTCTTGGTAAGTGACTGCATATTCACGGAGTAGCTTTTCTGCATCTCTTAGCATTTGTACAGACAGGTGGTAGGTGACAATATTCAATGTTCACTGTGCCATTTTCTTTTCTGACTGCTTCTTCGATTTCCTTTCCATTGACGTCAGCGATATGGCCTTTTATTCCAAGCAGAGGTTATATACCCCCAATTTCTGATAAGTTTTTAGTTACTTAATATGATTACCATTCACTTTTTAATGGCAAACTGTGCTGCTTATAACATTTAATTTTAAATTAATTACAGTTGGAAAATCTAATTTAATTACTGAGTTAGGAATACTTGGATAATATCCGCTATAAATTAGCTAATCATTTCTGTAACTGCCTCGTTAATAGATGGTGGATGTAACCTACTTGCATGGACACTGGACAAGTTACAAATTATCGGAAGGTTTCGATTCTTCGATCAAAATAGAAATAAGTATATAATAAAGGAATATGGAGATGTCATGGCATGTCCTATCTTAAATTATAAACGAGAATGATTTCAAGTTTCGAGAATAATTATGATGTATTAGTGTGATTTCATTCGAACACCCACATGTAGACGTTTCAATATTACCAGCCAAAATGTCCCAAACTTTCCTATTGCTATAGTTCAGGTAAATAATTATTAAGAATTATTCATTTGATTTTGACATTCTTATACTTATTTGATATTGAGTGACTAAAACAAAATAGCGAAAATACTTTAATTATTACTGGAGACCGCAAATCAATAATTATAATTAATTTTAATAGAAATGTAAAGCTAATTTTAAAACAGTGGGATTTAGTGCCACGAACCTTCTATATTCAAAGATAATTCACTAATTGATATCTTAACAGTAATTAGTTGGTATTTTTTCTCAATACTACAAGAAGGCGGAGCTTATCCTATGCAACGGTGTCATATCTCAAAATTTTGACTGAAAACTCCACGGTTTTTGCATCTAAAATTCAAAGTGACCACGTTTATTGTTTCCCTGATAATACATTATATTTCATTATTACGTGAACCTAATAATATTATTATTTGTGTGTATCGATTGATAGTTTGTGTTTTGTGTGGCATGAAATAGTACAAATAGTTACTCAATGTCATTGCAATAAAAAAATATTGCAGATCAATATCACATATGTGGTAATAAACAGCTAGAGTGTTGAGAATTTAGACAATAGTTCTGGTAATCAATTGCTTCACACAATATCAATGTTTGATTTGTATAGTTAGTGTTATATTCTTCTTTTTTCAAAATAATTGAATTTTGAATTCATATTCGGTGTATCTATTCGGTATATCAATATTCTTGTTATCAATTTTTACTCGGTGTTATTCGTTGTATGTATATCTTGATATCAAGCTTCACAAAACAGATGAAACTAATTTATTAATTGCACAGAATGGACAATTAATGTTCAACTATTTGTATAATAAATTATTGATGAACAGTTCAATGAGACTGGTTCAACATCTGATAAACCATGACAAAATCGGAAACAAAGCGTATGAACTGGTCAAGAATTGCTTCATGACACCCGCTCCGGTATCCGGCGGATTTCCCGAAAAAGAATTCGCCGAAACCAAATTTCCCGAAAACTAATTCGTCGAACCTGATTCTCCGAATACAAATTTGCCGCAACCCAAATTGATCGAAAACTGATTTGCCGAAGTGAGGATTTGCTGAATGACAAATATACCGAAAGATAAATTAATAACAAAATGTAAAATTACACACAAAAGTTACAGAAACGAAACGAAACTATGAACTCATGCACTGAATGATCCATTAATTATTATTCTATCTTTTTTAATATATTTATCTTATTGTACTGTTAAACTTTGTACCACAAAATGATTCTTTGTCTTTTCTTATTTTAAAAACGTTCAAGCTATAATTCAGTCAGAATCAATCGGTCAATTTTGGGAGCATGCTACATTTCTATCATTTGAGCGTTTGGCTTGCTTTTACGTGTTTATTCATTTTTTGTAAATAATCCATGTTTACTGCATTGTTTTAAATCATGGATGATATATAACTATTTAGTTTTATCCTCATGTTCAGTTAAGCATCGATACCAAATTCTTAGCCGATTAGGTTTATATGCCTGTTATGCATAAAAGTATAATTTCTAAAGTTTATATTAACCTAGGATTTTACGATCTTCATGAGATAGGATTATATATACACCTAGGTGTTTATTTTTAGATTGCTTCCTAAGTTACAAGTATAAAATACCTATGCAATGATACAACCTCAATGCATCGAATCACTAGGATTACTTTTATGAAAAAATAAAAAATATTTCTATTATTTAAAATCGGGAACTTTGAAGTCAGGGAAATTTTTTATTTAATTATCACAACGAAATCATTAATGAATAGAGCTACAGCCTAAAATACAACAGAATAATATCTAAATCGTGTCATGACAGGTCCCAATCGTATATTGGTTGATATTGTGTGATATTAATATACTATTGGATTAATAGGTACCTTACATGGATATGTAATTAATATCAATAAATTTTATCTACATTAAAACATTTAAAAAACTTATTACAACTTGGATTGGGATGTAAACATGCCAGGATGAGGTGTTGTGTTGTATAAATCAAAAATAAATGACTGAAGTTGAACAACTTACCCCTATAACACTCATTTTTACCATGTTTCTCATTTTTTAGAGAATAGCTCAAGGGTTATTTTCTCAAACTAAGAGGTACTAGACTTTTGTGTTAGATAGGCTCGTAGGCTTCATTTAGTATCACCTCTTCATTTTCCTCTTGAGTGCAGTCACTGGTGCTTGTTTCCTTTTTCATCATCTCATTCCTTGGTAAGTGACCGAATTCTGGGAGTGTTTTTTTTGCATCCATATAAGCATTGTCCAAGACTGTGGTAGGTGCATATTTCATAGTGCCACTTTCCTTTCTGCCTGCTTCCTCCAGTTCCTTGTATTTAATTTTTTGACGTCATCGATATAGTCAACGATATGGTGGAAGCAGACGTTAAATCTCTACTAAAAATAAATTAACCTAAACAAGGCGAGTTAAATAAACTTGATTACTAAACTAAAATTCTTTATGTAATTCAGTTGTTAATCGCATTCCATAAAGAAGGTGTGTTGTGGCTGACATTATTAATATTTATTCTATTTATTGCGTTTAAAATATAAAATTGTTAGTAATGAATAACATAACTAGTAGTTATGTTTATATCTTCCCAATACGATAGTGTCACTTGCATGAATAAATTTTTATTTAGTTAAAAACATTGATTTATATCTACCCTTTATTAGTAAGTACCATATACATATTAATATTTAATATATACAGTTAGATATATGAATTTAGCAAAATGATACGGAATTAGCGGAATGCAAAAATTTAACTAGTAATTAGTAATGTCAAATTCATATGTCAAAGAAAAAAATATATGCATAAGATATAGGGTCGGACGGGGTATCACTGCGCACATCCCGCAAACTCTGTATTTACTCAAAAACTAAATGTACTAGAGAAACTCTTTTTCTCGTGATGAAATGATCATGGATGAGGATGGTTTTCAACCAGTTTCGAAATAATACACAAATTAATGAAATATTTATTAGCAATTTTTAGTGAGCAACTTTTAGTGAGTGTATAGGGGTATCACTACGCACATGAAGGGGTATTACTGCGCATTGCATAAATACAGCACTTATCTCCCCCACCTAAATCCCCCTTTCCCCATTTTAATACCCCTCCCACCCATTATCTAAACCCCCTTCTTTACCCATCTAAATATCCCTCTCCTCCCATCTAAATCCCCCTCTCTTCCAATCCAAATTCCCCTCTCCTCCCATCTAAATCACCCTCTCCTATATCATTCAATTCTCCCTCTCTCAACATCTAATTCCCCCTCTTGTCCATCTAAATTCCCCCCTCTCCCGAATTTATGTCGAATCCACATGCCTTCATCTAAATGTCTGTGTTTCCCTCTCTACATGCCCTCTCCCCAATCTAATCGTCCCTTACCTTTTAAACACATTTTTAATGAATCTGCAACAAATTTAACACTAAATTTTACGTAACTAGTTAACTACTTATATCAAATAATTTAATTCGATCGAATCTTTATTGTCAATCAATATTTAATTCAATAACCTCTCACCCTCACCTAAATACCACATCTCTCTATCTTAATGCTCCCCAAATCAAGTAGCAATTAGCTGCTACGATAGTAAGTTTATTGTCAATCGATATTATAATTAATTAACACCTTATTCAATATTTATGCCGTTATTAAGAGCTATAAACTCTTAATTTTATATTAATTCACATACAAATATGGTTATTAATGATGCGCAGTGATACCCACCCCTCTACCTTTAAATTATCTGGGGTATCATTGCGCACGGTTGTGGCAGGACAACCGTTAAAACTGTGAAATTGAAAATTTGACATAATGTAACTGTTTATGTGTGTGTTAACATGTTAAAACTTTATGAATCTTTAAATTTCGGTTCTAGAGTTATTGAAGAGTTTGCAGGTTTCAAATATCAGCAGCGCAAACTTTTTTCAGATCATTTTGACAGCACCACATTTGACTTAGCTGTAGGAATACTTATAGGATAATAGTGCTTCATGATGTTTATGGGAGAAAAGTGGATGCTTGAAATGATGGTGCAATCAGATTTAGGTTAAAACAATTTATTTTAAAATTATAAGAGGTGCTGAGTGATACCCCATGAAAGGGGTATGCGCAGTGATACCCCGTCCAACCCTAATGATGAGAACAATCAAGTCCATCAGAATGTTCTTTTTAAATACATTAAATTTGATTTTCGACATATTCGTCTTTCGGAAAGTTTGTCCTTCGGCAAATTGATTTTTCAGAAAATCCGTTTTCGGCCAATTTGGGATTCGGCAAATATGTATTCGGAGAATCCGTTTCGGTAAATTAGTTTTTAGTCAATTTGATTTCGGCCAACTAGTTTTCGGAAAATCAGCCTACACCCAACAGCCATCACATATCATTAAAGATATTTTATCAATTATTTATATGAATTTTATTCAAATCATTATCTTCTATCTCTAATGAAGTTTTTCACTTCCATTATAATTATTAGGCTTAAAAATTCTCAGCACTTAAAGATTATATCTCAAGACTATTTATTATTCATAAATAATAGAATGAATAAATTTAACCTATAGACAAAAATATTAAAATACAATCATATTGTATACTTGTGAAACAAATTTTATTATGATTTTCATTTGATTTGTCATCGAGTTTTTTGGTTTATATTTTGCAACCCTGAGATATAAAATTTTACAATTTTTCATTTATAGTTAAAATGTAATTAAATATTTTAAAGAATCGATTAATTTGATTATTGAAATAAGAAAAGTTTAAAGGTGAAAAATATGTGAAAAATAATAAAGGTACAATTTTAATTTATTGTCAACCGTAAAAAAATTTGAGGTAGTCTTCAAGAATATTATTTGTATCGGGTATTTTATTATGAAACATCAGTTTGATATTATCATAAAATAGACTTTTTGAAAAGAAAACTCCACATGTTGGAATTTTACATGTTGTTGTTATGATATATAGTTATAATAATATACCTTAGAACAGGTATAACTGCTCAAATCCTGATCTGTATAGAAACAAGAATGAAACTCCCATAAACCTATGTAACAAAACAAGTTTTTGTTCTTGTCGGTTTAAGCGAAATCTCCAATTAAGGAAGTTTAGAGAGTCAGGAGGTTTACTCAGTTCACTGTAGTTCCCTTGGATTAGTCTGGAATAACATTGGCAACATAAAGCTCTTATTTTCTCTTACTTTGGAAGAGAACCAGAGTGTATAAGTGCTGGTTCATGTTACAATCTTTGAAACATTGTAAGCTGGACAGTGACTCCAAAGTCCAGACATTGAACTCATTCTGGAAGCGCTAAGATTCCTTGCGAAATTGCCGATTTAATAGTCTCCTACACTAGCTGACAGTTTAATTGGATTACACTTTTTAGACTACGATACTGTTAGAAAAGAAAGGAATTTTCAGTATCCTAATTATATTTCTCTGAAAACAGCATTCGAAGTTTACTAATAACTTAATCAAGTACCACTTATATTTATAGAATTTATAAATTATCGATAAATTTGGAAACTACTATTATTTTCTCTGTTATCATTAAACTTTTTAAAAAAATTCGAGAATAAACTGTTGCAAACTAACAAATACATCACTCAAATTTTTTGATTGTTTAACTTCATTTTCAGTAATATATATGGGATAGTTCATATAATAATCACGAATAACATCTATCCTAAATCAGGAGATAATCTTTTTAATATTTTCATTTGAAATTTATTACTATATTATATAAAGACGTGTGTTTTTGTAAACTAAAACATTTCCTCTCATGTCTTATGTTTTGTTATAAGTTTTGTATGTTTTGCTTCATAATTCATGCGACTTCACTTACTCAAATGTCAATCTTCACTTACTCATGAAAACTTTATTTCAATGATATATAATGATGCTACTTTATTGAAGGAAAGAATAGTAGAAAGTAAGATTCTAAATCATGCCCATATATAAATTGCTTCTGATCTAAATACTCTAAACTTTATTTCAATTTAAAAAAATTATTAAATATTGTTTTTTATTATGAAGTAATTCATATATATTAATTTTTTTCCGTGTAATTATAGTCCACAATTAAGTTTTTGTTCACTGTAAATCTTCATATCGTTATATACCATTCCTTCGATGGCATTTTTATAAGCACCAGCCAGTCAAAGACTTTATTATATATCAATATATAAAGCAAACAAAATACTCTAAGTTTTTTGGGGAAAAGAGAAAGGTCCGACCTGATCGCTTAAGTGCAAAGTTTGTGGCTAAGTCAGATCAAGAGAGAAAATCCGACAGGTTTTGTCTGAAAGCCAAGAAAGGACTGGATTCAGTCAGTGTGGGGAAAGGGCTCGTGGAGTGAGGAGGTTGGCGTGGAAGCAGCCTGAACTGAACACTCGCCTGCCAGCTGATCTGTGGCGCACTACTCTAGAAACTGTTACTGTGATTCACACTCTCTAATTATGAAGACACTTCAGTGATAATAAAGATTTATTTCATTGAAAAACTCCTAATGTTAAAATACAATTTGAACAATATTTTTTTCTTGGATCATTTCGATACTAAATTTTATGAAGAATATTTTTTCCATTAATAGAAATGTGTTATAAATTATTTTACTATTAAATTTTGAATAATTATTTAAAACTGTTTGTATATACTCTATATTATTAAAAATATGTTGGTATTTCATTTTTACCTATTAAAATTATAGGGTATAATCATTATGAAAAATTTGTAATACTTCAAACTACACGAATAGGTTTTTTTAATAAAGAATAAATAATGTTACTATAATTTTTTCTTTAAAATATCGACTATTTGTATGTTTTGCAAATTCGCAACTATGAAAAATAAAAGTTCATTCATATTTTGTATGTAAAATAATGAAGCTTATTTAGTAGCAAATAAAGGATTCTTAATATTTAAACAATAATTAAAATTAGAATTATATTTTGGAACCATAGATACCATTTAAAACTCTAGAATTTAATCTGAAAACCTTTTCCATTATTTATTACTTGTTTTTCACAATCATAAAAACACACAGGAAGGATATATTTGGAGGTGTCGTACTATGAAATGTCAAACGATTCAATTAGAATTTTTTTCTTCAATTTCCGGGTGTAATTCAAGAAGTGGATGGTATGCATTTGTAACAAGAACCAACAAATGTCAGTTAAAGAAGTTGTAACTTTGCTGAACATTTATAATGTACTATAACATTACATTCTCATTTACAATGTTATATAATCATCTATAATGTCGTGAATTTAAACTAAAGTAAGAGAAGTGATCTGTTTTTTCTGGTTTATTTTCCTTTCTTGGGTAATTTCAGGTTCGTTATCTGTACTTGATCCTTATTTCTATTATAATTACCGATTTTTTTTAATGATACAAGATAATCGCGTTTCTCCGATATAAACCATAAATATGTGAACTTGTCTTTTATTTTTGATATTTGAAAATGCATTAAAATTAATAACAAATTGAATCGATAAAATTTCAATGGATTACGATCATTTTACAATTGTTTTTGATTAAAAAAATTGGGATTTCTAATTTTCCAAAATAAATTTAAAATGATTGAAATGGTTTTTGAAACAGAAACTTTCTCATGTAGCAGAAATAATATAGGCTTGGTATCTCATATCTTACATATCTTATTTTACATATCTTATGTGTACTAGTAATAGCAATTGAATGATATGCAGAGTCTCTTCCTTTGAATATTATCCATTCTAATATCCGAAATCAAGCTCTAAACTATATCGCTTGAATTAATTAACATTATGTTTGTGTGTAATATTGGGAGGCCCTTACATATCCAAAGTCACATGTGGCTACATAAAAGCACGCCAGTCCATTTAACAGTTCCCCACACCTTTATTGCCCAATATTTCCCCTGGCTGCCAGTCCCTACAGACTTTATATATTAACTCTTTGGTTAAACTTATGATGTTTAAGGTCCTTATGAGGCAAACTTCCGTGATAAAAAATAATTGATGAGTTTGGAGCTGTTTACCAAATACCGAGCCGTACAGCTGTTGCCATGAATTCCATTATTTTTTTAATCACTTGACTTATGGTCACCTAATTGCTACCTGGAAAACTTTGAGAAAATATTATTTGTTGCGTTACTTTGGTTATCGTAATTATACTTCCTTACATTAATTAATTGGCTGAGTTAAAATGAGCGCAGTAAAAAGGCAATAATAAGGCAGTTTGAATGCAGTGCGCCATAAAAATCGCAACACAAACATCTGCATTTTGAGTTTTCATTCCTAAAATTGAAAGGGGAAAGTTCTTCAAAATTCAAGAAGAAATATTAGAAATGTTCCAAGAGAGAGAAAACACACACAGAGATTCTATTCAGAGCAAATGCAGCGCGAACAACTGAAATCTTTTGAATTGAGACATCTGGAGCTATTCAATTGTTCACAACTCCAAACCATAGAGAAAGATATATTATTTTAATGCTCTACACAATATACCTCTCCTCACTTTAGAGCTTCTCTTCACAACTTTAAATCCTCCTCAAACTATATTATTCTGCATCGAGCTGTTATTGTTAAACATTTAAAATGAAAGTTTATCTTGAGCAAAACTTAGTTAAACTTTCACTTAGACAATTAACTTTATTGAGTTACAGAGCAATAAAACATCTTTTAACCATTTGGCTCTATGTGCAATTGTACATTTTCCGATAATGAAATGTTGAACAACTGATAAAGGCAAATTGTAACGATTTAAAAAGGTTTGTATTTCAAAGTAATGATTACCAACATTATCTGCATTCTCTGTTTCTTTACAACAGATAAAAATATTTTCTGTTCACCTAGTAATAGAATTTTCTATTCATCAATTCATTTAATATAAAAATTGAAACAAACATCATTATAAATTCTATAATTTGGATTTGTCCCCCAATTTCCTTGCATATTTAGACATATAACTTTATTAATCATTTTTTCAGTATTTTTAAAAAATGATAGTTTATTTATATAAATGAATTATTTACTTTGTTATATATTGAAGAACTATATCGTATAACTTTATTTATAAATAAGTACAATGTTATTGCAAAATGAGGATCATCGCTAAAACTTATTACGAATAAAAGACATCGTAAATATCATCATGATGACGCCACGCCCCTTCTCTACCATCACCTTCTTCCTTCTCATGTCAACTGTAAGCAGCGATGGAGGTGAGATTTGTACAATAATATTAGTATTATCCTTTTATTCTTATTTTTTATTTTCTTAATATCAATCTTTTTTCACTTGCTATTTCTCTTCTTTCTATTAATACTATTATTAATTAATTTCTTTTAATATCAATTTATTTAAGCGTGAAAATGCAATATTTTTAACTTCTTCAAAGTAGAACTCCTCTATAATGAAATCCTTTATAGTGAACAAAGGTTCTCTAGTCAGCTATAAAATGGCTATAGTTTTCTAAAGCTAATAGCAGACAAATTAAAATTTGTTCATTATACAGGCTACTTCCTTACTCAGGACTCTACATTCATTATAAATGATTTCATTTTATCAATGTTGTCATTGATTTCATAAATTTTAATTCGATAAATAATAGTATGGTATTTGATTTGTAACTATATACTATATTTTAATTCATGTGTTAACATCACAAGCCAGATGTACTGTCGTAGTCAACAGTACAAGCCAGATGTACTGTCGTAGTCAACAGTACAAGCCAGATGTACTGTCATAGTCAACAGTACAAGCCAGATGTACTGTCGTAGTCAACAGTACAAGCCAGATGTACTGTCATAGTCAACAGTACAAGCCAGATGTACTGTCGTAGTCAAGAGTACAAGCCAGATGTACTGTCGTAGTCAACAGTACAAGCCAGATGTACTGTCGTAGTCAACAGTACAAGCCAGATGTACTGTCGTAGTCAACAGTACAAGCCAGATGTACTGTCATAGTCAACAGTACAAGCCAGATGTACTGTCGTAGTCAACAGTACAAGCCAGATGTACTGTCGTAGTCAACAGTACAAGCCAGATGTACTGTCGTAGTCAACAGTACAAGCCAGATGTACTGTCGTAGTCAACAGTACAAGCCAGATGTACTGTCGTAGTCAACAGTGCAAGCCAGATGTACTGTCGTAGTCAACAGTACAAGCCAGATGTACTGTCGTAGTCAACAGTACAAGCCAGATGTACTGTCGTAGTCAACAGTACAAGCCAGATGTACTGTCGTAGTCAACAGTACAAGCCAGATGTACTGTCGTAGTCAACAGTACAAGCCAGATGTACTGTCGTAGTCAACAGTACAAGCCAGATGTACTGTCATAGTCAACAGTACAAGCGAGATGTACTGTCATAGTCAACAGTACAAGCCAGATGTACTGTCGTAGTCAACAGTACAAGCCAGATGTACTGTCGTAGTCAACAGTACAAGCCAGATGTACTGTCGTAGTCAACAGTACAAGCCAGATGTACTGTCGTAGTCAACAGTACAAGCCAGATGTACTGTCGTAGTCAACAGTACAAGCCAGATGTACTGTCGTAGTCAACAGTACAAGCCAGATGTACTGTCATATTCAACAGTACAAGCCAGATGTACTGTCGTAGTCAACAGTACAAGCCAGATGTACTGTCGTAGTCAACAGTACAAGCCAGATGTACTGTCGTAGTCAACAGTACAAGCCAGATGTACTGTCGTAGTCAACAGTACAAGCCAGATGTACTGTCGTAGTCAACAGTACAAGCCAGATGTACTGTCGTAGTCAACAGTACAAGCCAGATGTACTGTCGTAGTCAACAGTACAAGCCAGATGTACTGTCGTAGTCAACAGTACAAGCCAGATGTACTGTCGTAGTCAACAGTACAAGCCAGATGTACTGTCGTAGTCAACAGTACAAGCCAGATGTACTGTCGTAGTCAACAGTACAAGCCAGATGTACTGTCGTAGTCAACAGTACAAGCCAGATGTACTGTCGTAGTCAACAGTACAATCCAGATGTACTGTCGTAGTCAAAAGTACAAGCCAGATGTACTGTCGTAGTCAACAGTACAAGCCAGATGTACTGTCGTAGTCAACAGTACAAGCCAGATGTACTGTCGTAGTCAAAAGTACAAGCCAGATGTACTGTCGTAGTCAAAAGTACAAGCCAGATGTACTGTCGTAGTCAACAGTACAAGCCAGATGTACTGTCGTAGTCAACAGTACAAGCCAGATGTACTGTCGTAGTCAACAGTCTGTTGCTGTTAGGAAGGTATTTTCGAGACATCTCCAATGAATATAAATTGCTATTCTTTTCAGCCTCTTTAGAGTTTCCAAACAATTAATGTGATTAAGTGTTGCCATTTCGGTCTCCACAACAGCCAAAACTTTTCTCGAGTGGAGTATTTCTCTTCATCGAGATACAAAAGAAAACTTTTTGATTGTTTAAAAGTTAGAGGTCTTCTTTTAATTTAGAATAATAGGGAGGTTGTTAGCATCTGTTTGGGAGAACTTTGTCTTACGTGTACTTTTTATCTTATAGAATCGATTTTTATTATTACTTTCATCTATGGTAATGTCACTTATATCCATTTAAAAGTAACAAAATTACATTTTAACGTATTAAAAGTGCCAATTTAAATGTTATGTTGTTTTATTGCCCAACAGTTTCCTAGAGAGTAAAACATATACACTAGCGGACAAAACTGTAGGACAATTCAGTTTTTTTACCATCTTTGCAATATTTTCTAATGGATTTAAATAATTTTTACACTCAATGTAGCCACTTATAGTGTTAATAATGATATAAAATTTCAGCTTAATACGTAGGATAGAAAAAAACTTATGGTGGAGTCAATTTTTTTCTCAAAATCACAGTGCCAAAAGTGTGAGACAATGTGAACAAAAATGTAAATAACTTCATATAGACAAAAAATTTCAGACTAACATTAATATTTAGTGAAAAGGCCTTTGTTATCGATGACTGCAGCACACCTTCTACCACAGGATTGAATGAGACGGCGACAATCATTACGTGACACTTTCGCCCACTCTTCTTTGAGTTTGAGCCAAAGATCTTCAGTGTTGTTGGGATTCCTGGCACTCACATTCTTCCCCAAAGTGGACCACAGGTTTTCTATTGGATTTAGGTCCGGACTTTGCGGGGGCCATCCATTACAGCCACATTTTGCTCCGGAAGAAACTCCATCACGTGTTTAGCTTTATGGCGGGGGGCGTTATCCTGCATGAAAATGGGCGATTCGCAGGCAGAACGTCTAAGTATTGGGATTACATGATCTCGTAACAAGTTCTTGTAGATGGTTCCATTAACTCTGGTGTTTAGACGGACGATATCAGTCGTCCCTTCCCATGAAATCATGCCGAACACCATTACGCTGCCCCCACCAAACTTGACTATTTTCTTGGTGCACTTTTTATCGAATCTTTCGTGACAAAATCTTCTTACACATTTTTTCCCGTCAGATCCAAATAGATTGAACTTACTTTCATCGGAAAAAAATACATTTTGCCACTGATGGTCGGTCCAGAGTACATGATCTTCGGCAAAGCTCAATCGAACTTTCTTGTTTTTGAGGCTAATCAAAGGATTCTTTGCGGGTGACCTTGCAAAGAGACCAATTTCGCCGAGGCGTCTAGACACGGTTCTACTAGAAACATTGACATCGTAGGAGGTACTCATTTCACGAGAAATACCTGCTGCCGTCTGAAACCTATCCTTCAGTGCCATTTTCCTCATGATCCTATCGGTTCTAGGAGTGGTGTTTCGCGGTCTACCCTTCTTCATCGGTGGTGAAACTTTCCCAGTCTCCTTGCAGTCCTTTATTTATAACACTTTTGGACAACTGCAAGTCCTCGGCTATCTTCCGGACTGAATTTTTATCTTCATAAAGTTGTACAATTCTTCTTTTAATGGAGGCGGTCATTTTCGGTGCCATTGCTATGATGTAACCGGCTAAAATGTGAACAAAGTGGTGCAATCGACTTATTGTTCATTGCCATAGTGAGAAATGTGGATAAACTGACTTTAAACTGCCTTTAAATAGTATTTTTCTAACATTGTCCCACACTTTTGGCACTGTGATTTTGAAAAAAAAATTGACTTCACCATAAGTTTTTTTCTATTGTACGTATTAAGCTGACATTTTATATCATTATTAACACTATAAGTGACTACATTGAGTGTAAAAATTATTCAAATCCATTGGAAAATATTGCAGAAAAGATAAAAAAACTGAATTGTTCCACATTTTTGTCCGCTAGTGTATACTTTTTTAAAATCTTAATTGCGGGGAATAGATATCATTGTATCAACTATTTTCAGAGCAAATAAAAATGTCTTTCTATACCTCATAGTTTCAAACCTTTTCCTACCTGGAGTTACTTTAATACGCTTATCAAAATAAGAAACAATTGAAGGCTTATGGTTGTCACAGCCAGGACATGGCTGCCACCCTATGGACTGGATCCTTACAATCTTCAGCTAATCGAGTGTTCTTCTTGCGGTATTTTGCTCAGAGACAATCTGCAGAGGATTTGAGTGCAATAACAGTCTAGATTTGGAGTAAATTGAGTCCTGAGAATAGCAAAGATAGACCACCATACTAGCTCTGGAATTCTCATGCATACATTAATCATTGCCATCATTTCTGGAACTTAAAATTCTCATGAGGAAATCAGGCAAATTTGAAATAGAATTACTCTACGTGACTCATGGTTTAAATTCGTAATTTCGGTTGATAAGACTTAGGCAACTCAAAGATCAGAATATGATAAAAACTCCTGTTATATTTTCACAAGGGATCTGAAATATTAGATTTGATTTTGTGAATTAAAATTAAATATTATTTAAAATAAATTTAAATAAAACCAATAAAAATAATTATAAACTGAAAGAAATAGTATTCAATGGAACCATAAATAAGTAACTATAGCGAGCATTCATAGAGCGCATACCATCACCGCCGTTACATTTTGATTTATACTTTGACATTTTCGTGACCTTGACCTTCAATCCTATTACTCTTAAAATCCGATCCAATGGTTCCTGTATATTGACCAATCGGTCCACCAACTTTCAGGCAATTTGTTTTAATAATTTTGAGTTATGCGAATAGGAAGATTATTACAACAAGATTACAAATAAATAAATAAATATTGACGATCCAAATATAACCTTCCGCAATTTTACGAATGTTAAAAATAGGATATAACCCTCTTGATATAATTTTAAATGAAATATATAAATGATGAATTTCAGACATCTGAATGATTGACGTATATTCTGATCACATATTCAAATTTCGTGCAATGAAGAGGGGAATAATCAAATATTAATCCAGGATTTTTTTTTTAATTTGGTTTATAACGTAGTATATAATACTAACAGATAACCAAATAAACAAGAGCACATCAGTTACATGCAGAGTACCTTATAAGTACAGTTTATTAAAGTGTCTTAACCATTCTCACAACCTTGATTTCTGTATAGCTATACTGCCCATATAATCTTCTTACGGTACCTGTGATCCTATTAAACAGATAGTTGTCATTAAGCCTAATTTTCTATATTTACTGGTGGTAAAATTGTGTAACTCCGGTGTTTTTTTTTACCACTTTCATCAATCGAAGATATTCTTTTATGAATCAATTGAAGTATTCACATACCTTTGTTAATAGTCTTGAGCGGGAATAGGTGGTGATTCTGCTCAGGAAAACCCGAGGAGAAGCTGTTCAGGGAGAACTCCTAATGAATATTTTTAACTGAAAACTCCTTCTAAATACTCTCAACGAAAAACGTAAAAAATTTACTGAAAACAAAACTCATGATGAACATTATTGGCCTACCATCAACCAACCGCCAAAATCCAGAGAGAGATTGGTTCCTTTTTTGTTTTTTGTAGTCTTTTTCTTCCGATGCCCTGAGCGAGTCTCCGATACGTGAACTAAATTCATTGACTTTGTTACAAGATAATCACTTTAAATTTCGTAACATTTTCTAAATCAGTTGTATTTAAATGTTTAAACTGGTGCACTGTGGGTGTAAGATCATTTTTGTTCTCACTTTTTAATATACATATAAATTAGATCATTTTTGTGTTGTTTCAATAATTCCTCCCACGTAATAATTGCGCTCATTTGAAGCCATCTAATAAATAATGATGGAGCATTTCAAGAGAAATTTCAATTCAGCGTGGAGGGGATCTTTAAGGCCGTAGGATCATAAAGGTTTCCTTCACACTAAATCATAATTTCTCTAGAAATGTTCAAAATTTGTGGAAAAATGACACAAAAGAAATTCATCAATTATTCGCTTCGCGATTAGTTATATAAGAATCGCAATTAGTTATATTTTAGTTATATAAAGTATTTGCACTCCACGTTCACTGTCCGTCTTTCTAATATATTAAATAGAAGAACAAGGAAGGAATATACAAATATACAAATTTAATGGTTAGTAGGTATTTAGGTACTTTTGTAGGTACATAATGTTTTTTAGTGTAATTATTCTATTCCATAATGAGCCTTTATTTCAAAATTAGCATATTTAAGTCAAAGATATTATACCACAATAAGATACACTACTCTCGCCAATATCTGGTTTCAAAAGCCACCTGGTTCCAAAATCGGGAACTAGAATTGAAATATAGTAAGGGCAATCGAGGCATGTTGTGTCCGTGACGTCATAACAGCAACACTTAAAATAATATTTGTAAAAAAAAATTATTATTAATTTGCATAATATAATAAATAAATATAAAAATATATATTAAATAAAATATTTAACCTGCTTGACTCCTAGTTTTCCCTTTAAATTTTGTTCCCTTGCTTACGTCACGTCACAAAGCACTCAATTGTCACTACCTATCAATATTGCTATTCCTAGTAGGGAAGGTAAGCTTTGTGAACTGTTGTCACACATCGAGTAATTTGCGACTGTGACGTCAACATGGCAATACACATAAATGAAATATTAAGGTTAGGCAGTGTGAATAATATGAATGGATTCATCACTGTTTCTTGTAATGGAAATAAATAAACAGTTTTGATAAGGTTACTTTCTTCAATTTTCCCAAATATGATTTTAGAGTGTTGCTGTTATGACGTCACGCAAATAACATACCTCGATTGTCCTTTATTCTATATTTCAATTCTAGTTCCCGTTTTCGAAACCAGTAGGCAGAGAAAACAGAAACAGCGTAGTATAATATTTTTTTTTAAGTTTTAATAATGAATGCATGTTTTATATTCCATTTTAAGAGAACTCAGTGAGAGTATTCATTAGGTGTTTTCAGTGAGAGTATTCATTAGGTGTTTTCAGTGAGAGTATTCATTAGGTGTTTTCAGTGAGAGTATTCATTAGGTGTTTTCAGTGAGAGTATTCATTAGGTGTTTTCAGTGAGAGTATTCATTAGGTGTTTTCAGTGAGAGTATTCATTAGGTGTTTTCCGTGAGAGTATTCATTAGGTGTTTTCCGTGAGAGTATTCATTGGGTGTTTTCCGTGAGAGTATTCATTGGGTGTTTTCCGTGAGAGTATTCATTAGGTGTTTTCAGTGAGAGTATTCATTAGGTGTTTTCCGTGAGAGTATTCATTAGGTGTTTTCAGTGAGAGTATTCATTAGGTGTTTTCAGTGAGAGTATTCATTAGGTGTTTTCCGTGAAAGTATTCATTAGGTGTTTTCCGTGAGAGTATTCATTAGGTGTTTTCAGTGAGAGTATTCATTAGGTGTTTTCAGTGAGAGTATTCATTAGGTGTTTTCCGTGAGAGTATTCATTAGGTGTTTTCCGTGAGAGTATTCATTAGGTGTTTTCAGTGAGAGTATTCATTAGGTGTTTTCAGTGAGAGTATTCATTAGGTGTTTTCAGTGAGAGTATTCATTAGGTGTTTTCCGTGAGAGTATTCATTAGGTGTTTTCCGTGAAAGTATTCATTAGGTGTTTTCCGTGAGAGCATTCATTAGGTGTTTTCAGTGAGAGTATTCATTAGGTGTTTTCAGTGAGAGTATTCATTAGGTGTTTTCAGTGAGAGTATTCATTAGGTGTTTTTAGTGAGAGTATTCATTAGGTGTTTTCAGTGAGAGTATTCATTAGGTGTTTTCCGTGAGAGTATTCATTAGGTGTTTTCCGTGAAAGTATTCATTAGGTGTTTTCCGTGAGAGTATTCATTAGGTGTTTTCAGTGAGAGTATTCATTAGGTGTTTTCTCTGAGAGTATTCATTAGGTGTTTTCCGTGAGAGTATTCATTAGGTGTTTTCCGTGAAAGTATTCATTAGGTGTTTTCCGTGAGAGTATTCATTAGGTGTTTTCAGTGAGAGTATTCATTAGGTGTTTTCAATGAGAGTATTCATTAGGTGTTTTCCGTGAGAGTATTCATTAGGTGTTTTCCGTGAGAGTATTCATTAGGTGTTTTCCGTGAGAGTATTCATTAGGTGTTTTCAGTGAGAGTATTCATTAGGTGTTTTCAGTGAGAGTATTCATTAGGTGTTTTCCGAGAGAGTATTCATTAGGTGTTTTCCGTGAGAGTATTCATTAGGTGTTTTCCGTGAGAGTATTCATTAGGTGTTTTCAGTGAGAGTATTCATTAGGTGTTTTCAGTGAGAGTATTCATTAGGTGTTTTCCGTGAGAGTATTCATTAGGTGTTTTCAGTGAGAGTATTCATTAGGTGTTTTCCGTGAGAGTATTCATTAGGTGTTTTCCGTGAAAGTATTCATTAGGTGTTTTCCATGAGAGTATTCATTAGGTGTTTTCAGTGAGAGTATTCATTAGGTGTTTTCAGTGAGAGTATTCATTAGGTGTTTTCCGTGAGAGTATTCATTAGGTGTTTTCCGTGAAAGTATTCATTAGGTGTTTTCCGTGAGAGTATTCATTAGGTGTTTTCAGTGAGAGTATTCATTAGGTGTTTTCAGTGAGAGTATTCATTAGGTGTTTTCCGTGAGAGTATTCATTAGGTGTTTTCCGTGAGAGTATTCATTAGGTGTTTTCCGTGAGAGCATTCATTAGGTGTTTTCAGTGAGAGTATTCATTAGGTGTTTTCAGTGAGAGTATTCATTAGGTGTTTTCAGTGAGAGTATTCATTAGGTGTTTTCCGTGAGAGTATTCATTAGGTGTTTTCCGGGAGAGTATTCATTAGGTGTTTTCAGTGAGAGTATTCAATTTAAAACCGGAAAGTTCACCGCTCTCAATTCACCGCGTGGTAAGTTCACCACAATTCAATTCACCGCTTGCTAAATATTAATACTCACAATTCACAAGTAGTGTAAATTGAAGTAATTATGTGAAGTTCAGTACTTAATATAGCATATGTATAAACACAATATATAATAGTAAGGAAGGAGTTTCTTCTGAACGTTAAACATTATTTTATGGAGAGCTCAGCGAAACTACTTTTTAAACTTAATTAAGAGCATTAAATGTTTTTTTTTTAAATTTAGAGTAATAAAAATCTCGACAGACATTTGATGACCATACATAATATCAATTTAATATATGAGGAATGTTTTAGACGTAATGTATAAAGCAATTGATTGCGTTGTCAATCAATTACAATAAATGAATTTACCATTTGGTGAATTGAGTTGCGGTGAACTTACCACGCGGTGAATTGAGTGCGATAGACTTTCCGGCGGGGAACTTACTTGTAATCGTTAGAATGTGCTAGGAAGGCTAGAAAAAAGAGTTGTTGTTGGATTAATTTGTGCAGTGCCTCTAGATCCATGGAGGTCCGGAAACCAATAAATCCTCAGTTAGTATAATGTAGAGATTAGGAGGAGGTTTAAATTTTGAACTCCTTCGCTTCTTGCAATTCCTCCCTATCTTTGTGAAACTTTAGCTAGTGCTGACTCAAAGATAGGCTGGTGTTGGTGCATATGGCACAGTTCCGAGGCCATACCACGCGATGGCAATGATTCAAGCCAACAGCAGTCTTGCCTTTTCTACTGCTTTGCTGAATTTCTAGTTACCAAAGGACTGAAGCGGGGCAAGCGGTTATATGTGATCTTGTTGAACTAGTTCCGCCACTTAAACTTTAACCTACAGTATGAACTTATATTTTATTTGTTAGTTCGCTAGTAACTAAAACCCTCAATGATAAATTTCAGAATCAGTTATTCTACACAGCATGTCGTTTCTTTTACCGGATAGCTAGGGGCAAAACTGCCCGAACTTTAATTAATAGTATTTAATTAGGTAACGGTTTATTTAGGTATCCATTTAAAATACTGTTTTGAATAACTCAGATTCTTTTCTTTTCTTAGTAACAAGGTAGGAAGGTAGCGCAAAATTCACCCGATTAACTTAGATAGCTTATTATATTACTGGAACCAATTATGAAATGATTTGCAGTGTTCCAGTTACCTTATAGATCTAATGCAATATATAGAGTAATAAAAATTTATAGTGCAGGGGACCATTAAGTGGGATTAGAGAAAACAAAAACAGGTTTACTGTTTTCTAGCATTAGCAGTATACATTTGTCACTACAATATAACTCTGTTTTTTTATCCGCACGATTCTTTTGTTACCTATAATTGTACATACCTTATAGTCTATAATTAAATAATTATAAAAATAAAGATAATTGAAATTACACTCCTATATAGTACAACATCAAACTCAATTAATTATATATAAACTCTTAACCATTTCCAGCACCTGAACCATAATGTTTTTGAAATTTTAAACTTATATCATATATTTACTTCCATCTCTAATTGATAAATAAATTTTCTACTAAAACTATTTGAATATTATCAATAAATTTCCGAGTAAATAGCATTTAAATTTCATTGGTTAATTGAAACTGGATAAAGTGTCTATTTACCAGACCCTTCACTCACAAATAATTATTATTGTACCTTAGTCTACAATTGGCTAATAGGAATTAATTGATAATGAATTTTAAGTTGAAAAGAAGGATATACATATAAAGGCTCAGAATAAAACTATTCCAAAGAAATAATTCCTTCTCTTTACGTATTCATTGTATCGTAATTATCTATTTATCTCTACACTACTTTTTCGCACTATTAATTAAATGCAGTAAAATAACTATTATATATGCATTTATCGCTCTAATTCTTCTACGCAATTAATATATTTAAAAATTATACTGAAAGTTAATTTGAATTTGAAGAAATAATTTGTTATTTATGATTGAAGTCGAGCTTAAAAGGTCTTAATAATGTTTCAAATTATTGAGAATTTTTATATATAACGGCATCAAAGTTTCGAAAACTATAGGAGAAACCAATTAAAATATATGTGTGATTACTCAGTGATATATGTACGATATAATATATCAAACATGCATATATATCATTCATATATTTAAATTTCTTTCTTCAAGTCATATTAGGTTTTATCTAGTCTAGAAATATATATAAACATATTATGTTAGTATATATATATCGCTTTAGTATATTAACTATATCTCCTTTAACTGCCTTTTATTTACCATTGCATTATAACTAAACATTGCAGTTATACAGTGTCTTTCATTTCACATTATTACTTAATATTCTTCTTAATTCGCCATTTATTGTTCTACACCAGCAAGCTAAATGACGTATGACATAAAGATGCTTAATAAGCAGGTTAATGTTTATTAACTGCTTATGGCGACCTAACAGATTTTTAATCCAATTGCCTCCTACTGTGACCGCTATGATTATTTCAACCAACCACTCATTTCAACCAACCACTCATTTCAACCAACCACTCATTTCAACCAACCACTCATTTCAACCAACCACTCATTTCAACCAACCACTCATTTCAACCAACCACTCATTTCAACCAACCACTCATTTCAACCAACCACTCATTTCAACCAACAACTCATTTCAACCAACCACTCATTTCAACCAACCACTCATTTCAACCAACCACTCATTTCAACCAACCACTCATTTCAACCAACAACTCATTTCAACCAATTTAGTCAGTTATTGTAACCAAACCTGCCTTCATATTTCACCATTTAAGCCACATTTTGCAACAAAATTCAATGCGCATTGAAAGAAATTCACGATTGGACCAACTGATTTTTAGTACCATAACTTTCTCTCTGTGTATTACAATTACCAATCTAGAAGGCAAGATCTGCAAAACATAGGTGGGATTAATTGAAAATATAAAAATAAATTCTACATATTATGGGATCATATTTAGTTAAACAAATATTATTCGAATTATATATTGCAAACATCATACATATCTTTACTCTTTGGTTGTAAATTAATTTCTTAACAATATACTACACTGCATTTAAACATTGCTCTTTACTCAATCTATTACTCGATTATAAAGCAATCAACCATTCTAATTGACAATGTACAGCTCGCCTTAATTAATCTTATCATTTTTGTAACTTGGTGAAAATTACATGGGAGAAAAAATAGCCGAGGTAATGGCATTTTAATTACCTTCACTAAATGCTTCGCGTCAATTGCTTCCAAAATTATGGACCTACTCCACTACTCTGAAGCCAATTAAACTAATGAAATTATTCTCTGTTGGTTTTAACACTTTCAGGAAATTATCATTAGAGTTGTGTTTGCTCTAATTGCCAGGCTATTGACATTGAATGATTATGGTGAGACCTGTGTACTGCTGCTGTGTTGAACACACTCATTTTAACATATTGGTGCTATTGGTATTCTGTAGTTAGTGTGTTACAACCTGGTTATTAGATACTGTAGGAATAGCTTAAATAGATATATTGGACACGTCACGCACTGCATGGTGCATATGTACTGCACAATTTGCCGATTTTTCACAATCTCGAGAATGTGCTGCGCGTTTTGAGATCTTCAAGATGTGCAACAATCTCCTGATTGCCACCGATTTTCAAGATCCTAAAAGTGCACAGCGCATTCTCGCATGTAAATTTATGGAAAACTTTTCTTAATTTCTTATTTAATTTACAGTCGATATTTTAGGGGAAACAGTTAAAGGAGGTAAATTCCAAACGTTTGTTAGAGAGTTTGTGTTTTATATCTCAGTAAAATTAAAATACCAGTTTTTTCAAGTTTTCTTAAGCAATTAACTCAAGCTTAATTACCAATATATTACCAAGTTATCATGTGTAGCTTTAACTATCATATTTTATTGAAATGGACCAGTTAAATGAATAAATAATTGATTATTTATTCCATCACTGTTGGTCCTGCTTCATACCCTTTACCTGCCTTGCGCACTCTCGAGATTGTCGCGCATTTTCAATGAATCGGCAAATGGCGCAGAACACATATATATACAAATAGAAAGTTAAACTAAATAGAAAAATGGTTGATTTCAAAGATTAGGAGAAGGAAACATACGTTTCACTGCAATTATGATATTAAAAGGAAGAATATTTAATAACGGAAATTTTAAGTTGATTAAATAATCTTCTATTTTGATTGAAACAGAGTATGATTACCAAATTATACCCTAATCTGATTACCAAAAGATATTAATAGAAATCACTTCCTACTTCATCTTTCAATTACTGTACTCGTGTGCACATAATAAGCAAAACAGTGACGATGCAGCAATATGTGTATTTGACATCATCATATTAAGGCAACGTACTGAACTATCAGCAACTAGTAAACTTTAAATGTAAAGTTTACTTTATATGTAAAGTTTACTTTATATGTAAAGTTTACTTTATATGTAAAGTTTACTTTATATGTAAAGTTGACATATACAAACAATGGTTAATAAGTGTGTAAAACTTTATCCACTTTGCTTTATTGTGAAAACATTGTCTTTCTAAACCAAATATTAATTTGTTATGTCCATAACCTCTTGATTCTCATACTCTGTACGCTGTGTGATATCCTAACACAAGTATCATTACTCCATCTTGTATCTTCTTCAATAACAAGAGAGGTTTCTCTTCGTTTCTGCATGTCAGTCCCTTGGAACATTGGTCGTCCGAATCGCTCCCCTTGCAGCCGATTCGTCTTGACAAGTTCATCTCGTTAGTTGCGTTCAGGAGAGACTCACTAGGATTTACGATGATTAGCTGCAGCAAAGTGAGATAAGTTACTTCCCGTCTGTACTGCCAGTCATTACGCTACTCCTAATATTAACTCAGATGTTATATCATGATTTCTACATTTAAGTCTTATTCTCTCTTACTTATTTCCTAAGTCGTATTACATATTTCTCTCCTAAGTCTTATTCAATTCATTCATTAATTTATGAACATATATTTTTTTCTGAACAAATACAAAAATGTATTAGAATGAGGGGGGGGGGAGTAATTATTATACATATGAAATCACTAATATTATATAATTTGAATATAAATAATTGTATGAAAATTCCAATCTATTCTTGAAACGAGATAATTCATTCCCTTTTTCATTAAGAAAGAAAAATTTCCTATTATTATTTTACATGATTTTGTTAAATATTGAGAATTATATGGGATAATTTAGTACTAACAATTTCCTTGATGTTTTCATATATTTCACCCTCTTTATTTATTTCTCCTATTTATCTTTTTTTTTTTTTCAATGTTATTTATGGTTAGGAATTATGAAAGACTTTCCGATAAGATTTAAGTTAATTCTTTCCTTTTCAGTAACGAGAAAAATTATTGCACAGAATAAAGTCTCTTGAATAATGAAGTTCATTAGCAGAATTTTAATGTTTTCAGAAACAGAAATAAAAGTTCTTGACTTTTCCCAATTCAGGTTTTCCAGGGCAGATTTAATTTTGTACCTTTGCAGTCGGATGAAAAGGTTCGGGTACAAAAATGAATTTGTGGCGTCAACAACAGGCTCGTTTCCGTCTGATTTCCGCTAACGAATGAGACTATTTTGAAGCTTTCAAATGTAGTAAAAATGCAGTTTGAATTAAATGAGATGATATTAGTAGTTGATGAGTCTCAGTTGGCAAATCAATGGAGACCTGATGAAGATAAATTGAATGGGAAAACAACAGAAACTCTCGGAGAAAACATCTATTGTTCGTATATATCGAAAGAATTAATGTTATTTTGAAATGAACAAAATCCACTTGAAATACAAATAAAATCGAAATTTTAAAACATCATTTCTTTTGAATTACTTACAAAATGTATATTTATCAATGTTATTCTACAATTGTCAGTAATCTGCTAAGCATATATGTATATCATCCCTTATCGCGCCTTATCCACGAAAGTCTATCATGAACATATCTTATGATAGTCCACCTGTCACTTCAAACACAGAAACTCTCTAATTTCCTCTTGTTTATCTTCTGTTGAAGCTCTTTACTGAGGAAATAATTAGAGGGAATAGGTCAGTCATTAGCATAATCAGGACAGACCTTGAGATCTGCGTGTCGAGATAACACATTACGGCACATGAAACACACTTGCCTGCGTTTGATGATCAAAAACACTTTTATTGGTACAAAACACAAACCATAACAAATAAAGTGTTTGTGAGAGACCTCGTGAATATCAGTTTATAAAGGGTATTCATTGGATTAACTAATCCCCTGAATCATTAATATTCCAGTGTTGTTCTCGAGGAGAGTAGAAGCGTTGAATTCAACACCTGAAGTTAAGTCCCTTCCTCAAGTTTGTTAGCTGAGCACTGAGCTACTCTAGTGTATTTACGTAATACAATTAAGGACTGCTAATTAAGATTCCTATTGTTTGTTTCAAGTATGCATCTAACTGCTGAAAAGTCCCAAGTATACAGACTTTGGCGATCATTTAAACTAACAAGTTTCTGTACTTTTAATGACAACTAAATTGCTTCTCTCCACTAATCTTAGGAGCTTAATTTTAACTACTTGAAGAAAGGAAATGAAACCTTTTGTATTTATAGAGAACAGAAAAATGCCCACTGTCATTGTATAAAATACAGTGGAACGTTTTTATTAATTTTTATACAATGAACTCACTTTCGTTCTATTTTCACCAAATATTATTTATATTAGTATACCAAAATAGTTAGATTACTATAGTATATCTGTACTCCTTAAATACATGTATCTTCTCATCATCCTGGATAAATGTATCCAAGATAAAATTTACTTGGATCTTTCCTGCAAGAGCCTAAATGTTATTTTTCTTTTGTGGCGCAATGAGGATCCTTTAGAGCTCCCAGAGGTGATTATAGTGACAAAGAAAGAGCTGTCGAGAACCTATTGAGCTACAGCCCATAATGTGTGTTACTTCGCCAGCACACTTCTATTGAGCTACAGCCCATAATGTGTGTTACTGCGCCAGCACACTTTATTGAGCTACAGCCCATAAGGTGTGTTACTTCGCCAGCACACTTCTATTGAGCTACAGCCCATAAGGTGTGTTACTTCGCCAGCACACTTCTATTGAGCTACAGCCCATAATGTGTGTTACTGCGCCAGCACACTTTTTATTGAGCTACAGCTCATAATGTGTGTTACTGCGCCAGCACACTTTTATTGAGCTACAGCCCATAATGTGTGTTACTTCGCCAGCACACTTCTATTGAGCTGCAGCTCATAATGTGTGTTACTGCGCCAGCACACTTTATTGAGCTACAGCCCATAAGGTGTGTTACTTCGCCAGCACACTTCTATTGAGCTACAGCCCATAATGTGTGTTACTGCGCCAGCACACTTCTATTGAGCTACAGCCCATAATGTGTGTTACTGCGCCAGCACACTTCTATTGAGCTACAGCCCATAATGTGTGTTACTTCGGTATTTCTTTTGTCTGTCTTGTCTATCTCACATACTCAGCTAGATGCATAAAGTCAAGTGCAAGTTACCACACACTGCATAGTTCTTTGGAATGACGAAAAGAAAGGGTATATCGTGGTAAAGAGAAAACGGACACTACAATTATCTTCAATGTTATTATTAACCTAACACTATTTATATATAGAATGAAAGTTTATATATATTATCAAATATGAATGTTCATTATTTAAGATGATATATTTTTCATATTATTTCTTATACGATGAATATTATTTTTGATTGAATAAAATAGAATATGATTATGATTTATAAGTTTCAAATTGAAATGATTATTCACAGATCAAAGGATAATATCACTGATTGTTCGCTAAGCTTAAACAAATCATTTTTTTAAAAGTTACGCTACATAATTAGTGTCTGTTCTTTCGAATTCGGTATCAACATCAGTGATTATGTTTAAAATGACTGAACAAAGGACACGATATTAATCTTTTAATCCATTACTAATTAGCTCACAGGTTACCATCGTACATTTTTCTATTAGCAAATATTCTATTCATAGTAAAATGTATTCTTAGGATAATCAAACCGTAATTGTAATACAGGAATATTGTCTAAATTCTGAACAATTACTTGGCCGAAGAAACACGAGCACCATAATAATAATCATGCGGGTTGATATATGAAAAAAAAAACAATAAAATTATAAAATAAAGTGACGAGCATATCCGTTGCTAATTATTTATGTATATATGATTACCTACATTAAGTATAATTTGATATTATGTCATTTATATAATTCTTTATTAACTCTGACATTGCAAATTAGCAGCTTGAAGGCTCAGTACCCGGGCAAATTCATTCTAATTTAAAATATTGCATGACGATTCACAGAACTTAAACCCCTTCATCATGAGGTGAATTGATGAACATTTTCTTATCAGTAAAACATGGACTCAAAACCACGAAATTACTTTTTCAAACAAATGAGGTGTTCAACGCTACTTTTGAAGATTTGAAACAAACTGTCATATGTTGAGCAGTGCAGACCTGCTGAGTAGAATAAATTCATCTTAATGTCCATGTTAAATAAAATAACTTATCTGATGACTCTAAATAATTTACAACTATATTTCTAGCTAATAGGTACCAATTCATCACAATAAATCTGATCTCTGTAGCGCTTTACGGTGACAAATGTTCAGAAGATACCTTCACTGTTCTGCTTACATATAATCTCTATCTCTATAACAACCATTGCAACCTGGAAGTAAATAGGAGTAATTATTCTCGGGAATAGATCCGAGTGATTCCCATTCCTAGGCAATTGAGACGCACCAATTAGGGAGTAGAGGGTGGCATTACGAGTTGGAATTTCATGGGGATTTGATTGCTTACCTTCATGGTGGAAATTAAATTCATTGCGCTATATTATTAGTGGCAGACTGAGCAACAGATGTACATTTTCACCACCAATTTATGCTCAAATTCACTTCAATGCGTGCATTGGTTGTTCTAGAAGATTATTCGGCTTACTTGTAGTATAATGTTATTATATAATCTACAAAATACAAAATTATTATGGAGATTGGTACCTGCATAAATTGGTAGTTACATATCTATGTATAGGTATGATTCCAATTATTTAATAAATGAGTTCTAATGATACATATTGCTTAAAATATTATAAAAATAGAAAAGGTACTATATGTGTATGTATATCGTTCATGCATACACATTATACACTATTTAGCTTTACATTAAAATATGGTGAATTTCGTGTGGTTAACATATATGTTAGATAATTATGGCATTGACATAAGTTGCTATGGGTGTGGTAAATTACAAATCGCTCGTTTGCGACAACACTTTTATAACTCTAAAATAGCTATTTTTCAGGAGAGGTATTTTGGTACTTGTAATGTATGTACATTTAATAGTATATCATTTGGACATTTAGCTTCTCAAACGGTCTATTTTTGAGCTACAATGGTGAAACTTTTACCAGTATTTACATATATGTCTAATTGTCTTAATGGATAAATTAAAAATACTTATTTTTGTTTTTATGACATTGTTTTTGCAAATGGGCGATATGGTAAACTCCTGTTAATTATTAGTATAAGTTTTTAATATAGTTTTTATTTTATTGTTTTAAAACTGAATTAATACATGTTAATTATATATTCTAATGATAATTGTTTGACTGATCTAATGTGGATTACACATATTTACACCCTATTAATTTCCAATGACATTCTATTGTTTGGTGATGAGAACAAAGTAAAAGACTTCCACTCGCGATGAAGGCTCCGATAATATATTTCATAATTGAAACGCAAGTTAATTTAGCCGGTAATTCTATTGGTGAATGTTAGTTTTCAAAAATAGATCTTTTAATTATATATTGATATTCGTGGAATATTCAATTAGAATATCAATAGATTTGAAGGTTAAATAAAGGAATGTTTCGATAACATATTAGTTTGTTATATTAGTTTGTTATATTAGTTTGTTATATTAGTTTGTTATATAGTTTGTTATATAGTTTGTTATATTAGTTTGTTATATTAGTTTGTTATATTAGTTTGTTATATTAGTTTGTTATATTAGTTTGTTATATTAGTTTGTTATATTAGTTTGTTATATTAGTTTGTTATATTAGTTTGTTATATTAGTTTGTTATATTAGTTTGTTATATTAGTTTGTTATATTAGTTTGTTATATTAGTTTGTTATATTAGTTTGTTATATTAGTTTGTTATATTAGTTTGTTATATTAGTTTGTTATATTAGTTTGTTATATTAGTTTGTTATATTAGTTTGTTATATTAGTTTGTTATATTAGTTTGTTATATTAGTTTGTTATATTAGTTTGTTATATTAGTTTGTTATATTAGTTTGTTATATTAGTTTGTTATATAGTTTGTTATATTAGTTTGTTATATAGTTTGTTATATAGTTTGTTATATTAGTTTGTTATATAGTTTGTTATATTAGTTTGTTATATTAGTTTGTTATATAGTTTGTTATATAGTTTGTTATATAGTTTGTTATATAGTTTGTTATTTTAGTTTGTTATATAGTTTGTTATATAGTTTGTTATATAGTTTGTTATATAGTTTGTTATATTAGTTTGTTATATTAGTTTGTTATATAGTTTGTTATATTAGTTTGTTATATTAGTTTGTTATATTAGTTTGTTATATTAGTTTGTTATATTAGTTTGTTATATTAGTTTGTTATATTAGTTTGTTATATTAGTTTGTTATATTAGTTTGTTATATTAGTTTGTTAAATTAGTTTGTTAAATTAGTTTGTTATATTAGTTTGTTATATTAGTTTGTTATATTAGTTTGTTATATTAGTTTGTTATATTAGTTTGTTATATTAGTTTGTTATATTAGTTTGTTATATTAGTTTGTTATATTAGTTTGTTATATTAGTTTGTTATATTAGTTTGTTATATTAGTTTGTTATATTAGTTTGTTATATTAGTTTGTTATATTAGTTTGTTATATTAGTTTGTTATATTAGTTTGTTATATTAGTTTGTTATATAGTTTGTTATATTAGTTTGTTATATTAGTTTGTTATATTAGTTTGTTATATTAGTTTGTTATATTAGTTTGTTATATTAGTTTGTTATATTAGTTTGTTATATTAGTTTGTTATATTAGTTTGTTATATTAGTTATCCTTATTAGTTAAATAAAATAAAGTAAAAATATATCCTTATCCTTATTAGTTTGTTATATTAGTTTGTTATATTAGTTTGTTATATTAGTTTGTTATATTAGTTTATTATATTAGTTTGTTACATTAGTTTGTTATATAGTTTGTTATATTAGTTTGTTATATTAGTTTGTTATATTAGTTTGTTATATTAGTTTGTTATATTAGTTTGTTATATTAGTTTGTTATATTAGTTTGTTATATTAGTTTATTATATTAGTTTGTTACATTAGTTTGTTATATTAGTTTGTTATATTAGTTTGTTATATTAGTTTGTTATATTAGTTTGTTATATAGTTTGTTATATTAGTTTGTTATATTAGTTTGTTATATTAGTTTGTTATATTAGTTTGTTATATTAGTTTGTTATATTAGTTTGTTATATTAGTTTGTTATATTAGTTTATTATATTAGTTTGTTACATTAGTTTGTTATATTAGTTTGTTATATTAGTTTGTTATATTAGTTTGTTATATTAGTTTGTTATATTAGTTTGTTATATTAGTTTGTTATTGTAATCGCACTCGACAAATTTAGTGGATTAATATTTTTTATACTTCGCCTTGCTATTTATTCTGGCCTCAAATTCTGTGTTCTTTTTTATTCATTTTAGGTAACGCGTTTTATTAATTGTTGAAGGGATGAGGATGTAGTTAAATGCATTTGGAGATTTGTAGTTTTGAATTATTGATCAGAGAAACGAACAAAACGGTACCTGCAAGCAGATACAAAAACTAACTTTAAATTAACATAAACAAATTACACAAATCTATGACAAAATAAAGGTTTTAAACTTAAACATGGAAAATATGATAGTAATTAAAGTCGCATTTTGAACTAACTCAAATCGCAAACTTTTTAAGAGAATTTATAGACAAACAAAAGAAATTAGAAGGATTCAAAATAGCACACAAATTTAAGCTAGAAATTCAGATTTGAAGGCCGTAGGACAGGATAGGATTGGAATTTTTAGCGTTAGCACGATAGGGTGAACTGAACACTAATAAAGCATAAAACCTAAAAAAGAGAATAGCGCTAACGCTATTCTCAACAAATTATTAACATAATATTACACACAAATAACTCTTACCTAATTTGGGGAACACAGTTACTATAGGCACAGATTTTTAGGTGTTTACTTTAGCATGTCCAAAACTAAACTGAAACCCATGAGGTGAAATCTCTAGAATTTGGTTTCTAATTAATAAGACAGGTGGCGCTAATTACTTATGATAAATATATGAATATAAATGAAAATTTAATCTAATTTTAAATTCGATTACACCGCCTCCCTTGAAGCAGTAGCTTCAACAGAAGAAACAGTAAATTTAGATCTAACAAACATGAACCAACGTTACATACTTCGATTCATTAAACTTACAAATTTATTTAATTTTTAGAGTAGACAAAAACTAAATGTTTAAGAACTAAAAGTTAAAGAAAAAGACTACTCAATTGGAAACCTACAAACATAGATTTAAACAAAATACGACAATTTTAATTTTTAAATAGTTGCCTTTCAAACTAAATTAAATTCCTATTACAAAGTAAAATACTAGCTACAACAAAATTAGCTAGGTTTCAGAAAACTTTCTACCATATTATTAAGGACACAACAAATTTTATTTCACATTGGGTACAAGGTATTCAACAGGAAGTAGCAAAACAAGTTTATTGATAGGCCTATGGATTACAGAGGTTTCAATTTTAAGGTTCTTTCCTTCCTTAAACTTGGACACTTTAACCTTCACGTATCTCACGTGACCCTTGTTCATAGTTAAGTCTACGATTTTACCAAGGCACCAGAGATTACGCGGTAATAGTTGATCAACAACTAGAACTAAGTCTCCTATTTTATGGGAACGAGTTTTACCAAACCACTTCTGTCTTTCTATCAATAAGGGTATATACTCTTTACGCCATCGAAACCAAAATCTATCCGCTATGAACTGAATCTGACGCCACTTACGTTTTACGTAACAATCATTCTTATCAAAAATTCCGGGAGAAAAACAGATATCGTAGTTCAATCGCAAGATATGATTAGGCGTAAGTACTTCTAAATCATTAACATCATTTGAGACAGCATTAAGGGGTCGGGAATTGAGTATGTTTTCTATTTCACAGAATATAGTTACGAGCATTTCGTCATTCAAACTAATCTTATTTTCTAGTTCATTTATCAGGCAATTGAAAACCTTCCGAACAGTTCGAATTTCACGTTCGTAAACTCCACCGTAGTGAGACGAGTGAGGAGGATTAAAGGACCAGTCAATATCTAGTTGTTTACAAAATTTACCAATCGAAGCTTCGTTCCAGGATTGAATAGACTCCTTCATTTCTCTTTTACCGGACACTAAGTTCGTACCATTATCGGATACTATGTAACGGACAGGACCTCTACGTGAAGTGAAACGTCTCAAAGAGTTTATAAAGCTATCGGTATCAAGCGAGTGAGCCACTTCCAGGTGACAAGCTCTACTTGCTAAGCATGTAAATATTACACCGTAACGCTTTTCCTGAGCGCGTCCCCTGCCCTTCGTAACCATGAAAGGGCCAAAAAAGTCTATCCCGGTACTGTGAAATGGTGGACGATCTCCGGTAACTCTGTCACTGGGTAGATCTGCCATGAATTGTTTGCTAGGTTTAGCATTAACTTTTCTACAAATTAAACAAAGTTTCAAAATATTCTTAACCAGTTTCGTGCACCCAATTACATAGTATTTCAGTTTGATTTTAGAGATCATGGCTTCTCGGCCCCAGTGACCTAGCGATTTGTGAATGCTTGATATCAAAAGAGATGTAGCTAAAGCTTCTTTAGGAACAATAATGGGATGTTTAGCATTCTCTTCTATATCTGCATTAGCCAATCTACCTTTTACTCTAATAATACCTTCGGTGTCAAGGTATGGGGACAATTTACTAAGAAAATGTTTAGCGGGAACATTTTCTCCCTTATTTAAGCAATCTAAAACATCTTTCAAATATTTACCCTGGTAGTATTTCCAAATTTTTAATTCAGCCTGATTTAGTTCTGAAACTGAAAATTCACCTTTGTGAACTACCTTAGCCCTAAGAAAATCAACTAAACGCAAATATGTTGCAACGCGACATTTCAATTTATAGAAACTTGAAGAACTATTTAACAACATGTCAGTAGGCTCACCATCGACCTCTTCAGTGGCAACATGCACGGCTTGCTTCATTTCTGGATCATCGAAGGTTACCTCCGTAATTTTGGGTTGATCTGGCCAATTTAGTTTCTCTTTGTAGAGAAATGAAGGTCCGCATAACCATTCTTTATTGTTAATGAATGAGTCTACACCGGTACCTCTACTACAGAGATCCGCAACGTTTAGCCTGCCGGGTACATGGTGCCACTGTTCGGGGGATGTGATACTCCTGATGAAAGAAATACGGTTAAACACAAATCTTTGAAATTTACTAGAGTTTGATCGTATGTAACCCAAGACAATGGTACTATCGGTCCAAAAATACACACCGTTTATTTCATAGGAAATCTCATTCTTCAATTTTAAGTACAGAATGACTGCTAGTTTTGCTGAATTTAGTTCGATTCTAGGAACAGTTTTTAAAGAACCTCTCTTCAAAGGAGTGAGTCGAACTTTTGACATTACTAGCGAACAACTAACAACTCCATCAAATGACAAAAATCTAAAGTAAGCACAGGCGCCATAGGCAGACTCACTGCCATCACAAAATACATGCAGTTCTACTTTATCAAATCTAATACTAGTGTAACATCTGGGGATATTAAATTCAATTAATTTTTTCATGTCATTTAGCCACTTATGCCAGAATATCTTTGCATCCAGCGGCAAAGCTTCGTCCCATCCTAATTTCAACCTACAAATTTGCTGGAAGAACAGCTTAGCGGGAATTACTACCGGACTTAGAATAAACAAAGGATCGTACAACGAGAACATAGCTGAAAGGACTGTTCGTTTAGTTACAACATCTACAGTTGGTTTTATATCAAAGCATAACTGATCATCATTTGCGTTCCACATTAAACCTAAGGCTCTTTCATTAGGTAAACAATTATCGAGACTAATGCAATTTTTTAGGTTCTTTGACAATTTCTCAACAGGGCAAACTTTCAAAATTTCCATTGAATTAGAGCAAACTTCCGTTAAATTAAAGCCAAATTCAGACAAACATTCTGTCGAACAATCTAGTAATTCCAAAGCAATATTTTCGGTATCAACTGAAAGCAAAAAGTCATCTACATAAAAGGAAGATTTTACTTTACTTTTTAGGTTCTCATTGTCAATGTTAGAAATGCATTTCTGAAGTGCATAATTGGCACAAGATGGACTGGACTTCGCCCCAAATACATGAACTCTTAACCTAAAGGCTACTGGTTGGCTATAAATGTCATCATCTTTATACCAATAAAATCTAAGAAAGTTAGAATCTGAAGATGGTACCCTTACGCAGTAGAACATTTTTTCTATGTCAGCAGAAAGAGCTATTTTACCTTCCCTGAAGCGAAGAAGTACACCTACCAGATTATTAACAAGATCAGGACCTTGTAAAAGCATGTCGTTAAGAGAGGCTCCAGCATACTTAGATGAACAGTTGAAGACTACTCTCAGCTTCCCCTTCTGCTTGTGGCGGACACTATGATGGGGAAGGTACCATGCCTTCCCAATTGGAGTGTCAATTTCATCGCTGGGCACCTCTTCTACAAAGTTCTTCTCTCTCATCTGCCTCATGAATGCGCAATAGTCAGCCTGTAGTTCTTCGCTGCTCCGCAGTTTTTTATTCAAGCCATTCAACTGCGCCAGAGCAAACTTTGAGTTATTCGGAAGGGAAACTTCTTCCTTGAAAGGAAGAGGTATCTCATAACAATTATTGTCCAACTGTTGGATTCCCTCCGATACGATGTTCTCCCATTTTTGGTCATCAAGGGATAGTTTTGCATCACTGTGTTCGTCCTCAAAATCCTTGGAGAAGTAATTTTCAATCATTTCACTCAATGAATCTTCTGAGGCGAGAGTTTTGAAACAGCGATGATCAACATGACCAGATACTGGTCCATTGAAAGCCCATCCGAACAAGTGTCTAGAAGCGTATGGACCGTCTTTTGAAGTTTCTACTATTTCCAATGGCTTCAAAATATTAGGCATGTTCATTCCTACTAATAAGCCAATATTTTCATTGACGAATTTAAAAGGAACATCTTTTAATTCGTTGTATTGATTCAAATCTTTTTCAGTTAGCAGAGTAGATAGTTTAAAGGGCCATTCCTTTTTTGCGTACAATTTTGGGATACAACAGGAGTCGTTGGACGTAAGAGACAATATTTCTAAATCTTGCACTATTTTGACAGGTATCCGGCTACTATTTTTATTCATAGTAGTTAGCGATAGGTAGTCGGATTTCCCTGTAATATTCAGCTTCTTTAGTAGTTCTTCGTCCATGTAGCAACCGGTCGCATAATTGTCCATTGCCATGTTAGTCACGATGAATGCAGACTCTCCTTTCTTACGAATACCGACAGGTACATATGGACAGTTAATTCTGCTACTAGTCATAAAAGAAGCTTGTAAAGCTTGCTCTTCGTTGCTTCTAGGCTCCTCATGTTTGTAGAATTTGGTAGAATGGTTATAACCTTTGTTAGGGAATTGGTGCGGAACCTTGCTAGTAGTTTCTTTGTAAAGAGAAGTTGGGTGGTTTTTGGAACATTTCTTGCACGAAAGTCTTGCAGGACAGTCTTTGGACGTATGGTTTGGCAAGAAACATCCGAAGCATAATCTATGTTTTTTAATGAAGTTCTCTCTCTCCATTAGGGATTTCTTCGCGAAGAAAAAACAGTTGTCTAAGTGGTGATTATTCTTTCCGCAACAAATGCAACTATTCTTATCGCTGTGAATAGTTTCGTTAGTCGAACACACCTGAAAATTAGGGCTCGAATCTTTTACAAGTTTCGGTTTTAGTTTCATTGGTTTAGGATCTTTAATGTCACCAAATAAGGGTATTTTCAAAGTATCAACTTCACTCTGCACGAAATATACAAAAGTTTCAAATAGGAGCGGCTGGTTTCTCCTGGTGAGGTCAGTTACTTTGCTCCTAAATTGTCTTCGCATATTATATGGAAGTTTTTCTGACATCTTTTTAATCTCTTTCCAGCTGTTTAAAGCATTCAAATGGGAATTATTAGGCATCATATTTAAACAGCTTAGGAGATAAATTGAGAACTCCTCTAGAGATTTTTTATCTTCTGGCTTTATCATAGACCACGTATCTAATCTGTCTAGATAATTTTGAGCAAGAATTATCTCATTTCCGTAGTATTTATCTAGGACTCTCCTTGCATCCTCGTAACTTTTTTCGAAGTCGCTACATAGACAGCTTTTAACTAGTTCATGAGGCTGTCCACGTGTATAGCGCAGTAATGAATAATAATTATCAGAAATACTATGACTAAATCTTGTGACGGCATGCTCAAAAGAGAGAATGAATGACCGGTAATTAGTCACATCACCCTCAAAGATCTCAGGCTCAAGTTTAGGCATCTGGTAGACCATAGTGGAGATAGGGAGAGTGGAGGGAATTGCGCCATGAGGGGAAGTGGAGGGAATTGCGCCATGAGGGGAAGTGGAGGGAATTACGCCAGGAGGGGAAGTGGAGGGAATTACGCCAGGAGGGGGAGTGGAGGGAATTACGCCAGGAGGGGGAGTGGAGGGAATTACGCCAGGAGGGGGAGTGGAGGGAATTACGCCAGGAGGGGGAGTCTTTTTAGGCTTGTTCATTGATGTTATAGATGTCTTTGAAGTGTCAATTGCCCTATTCATGGCATCTATCTCCTCTTCTTCGTGTTTCAGCTTCATTGTTTCGACATCTTTTTTATGCTGTAATTTAGCCTTCTCTTGCTCCAGCTGAAGTCTAAATTTCTCTTCTATCGCTTTCTCTTCCAATAGAATTTGCTCATCAACTTGTTTTCTTCTCAATTCAGCTTTGACTTTCTTTTCTAATAGCTTCATTTTTACTGACGAAGTTTCAGAACGACTTTGTGCCACCTGTGAAACACTGTCATTCGGGTTAATTTGAGATTCAGTTGTGTTTTGCAGTAACCATTCCTCAATATTGGTTATGAATATTTGGGCAGTTCCCAAATGATCACTCTTCCATTTCTTGAAATCAGTCACATCTGCTGGATTCAAATTATCTCTGTTCTCTTCAGATATACAGCACTGCTCCAAGTTATCGAACTTTGTCTTCAGTTCAATTAATAATTTAGATACAAGTGCGCTATCTTTAGTCTCAGATTCTAGTAGTTTTGCGATCTCATTTGCTTTTCTAGTAACCGCACCCAATCTACCGGAGGGGTAATTAATGCAATCAAATTGATTATTTTCTTCATTTGGAAAATCTACCAGAGAATTAATTCCTGCATCACCTTCACCTTCAGTGTTTTCAGAAGTTATCAAATCACTCATTGTAGATTAGTTTTTATTCTTTGGACCATGCAAAAATTTTAGTATTAAATTTTAAATAGAAGCAGGCGATATTTTAAGTTATTAGGTACTGTAATCGCACTCGACAAATTTAGTGGATTAATATTTTTTATACTTCGCCTTGCTATTTATTCTGGCCTCAAATTCTGTGTTCTTTTTTATTCATTTTAGGTAACGCGTTTTATTAATTGTTGAAGGGATGAGGATGTAGTTAAATGCATTTGGAGATTTGTAGTTTTGAATTATTGATCAGAGAAACGAACAAAACGGTACCTGCAAGCAGATACAAAAACTAACTTTAAATTAACATAAACAAATTACACAAATCTATGACAAAATAAAGGTTTTAAACTTAAACATGGAAAATATGATAGTAATTAAAGTCGCATTTTGAACTAACTCAAATCGCAAACTTTTTAAGAGAATTTATAGACAAACAAAAGAAATTAGAAGGATTCAAAATAGCACACAAATTTAAGCTAGAAATTCAGATTTGAAGGCCGTAGGACAGGATAGGATTGGAATTTTTAGCGTTAGCACGATAGGGTGAACTGAACACTAATAAAGCATAAAACCTAAAAAAGAGAATAGCGCTAACGCTATTCTCAACAAATTATTAACATAATATTACACACAAATAACTCTTACCTAATTTGGGGAACACAGTTACTATAGGCACAGATTTTTAGGTGTTTACTTTAGCATGTCCAAAACTAAACTGAAACCCATGAGGTGAAATCTCTAGAATTTGGTTTCTAATTAATAAGACAGGTGGCGCTAATTACTTATGATAAATATATGAATATAAATGAAAATTTAATCTAATTTTAAATTCGATTACAGTTATATTAGTTTGTTATATTAGTTTGTTATATTAGTTTGTTATATTAGTTTGTTATATAGTTTGTTATATTAGTTTGTTATATTAGTTTGTTATATTAGTTTGTTATATTAGTTTGTTATATTAGTTTGTTATATTAGTTTGTTATATAGTTTGTTATATTAGTTTGTTATATTAGTTTGTTATATTAGTTTGTTATATTAGTTTGTTATATTAGTTTGTTATATTAGTTTGTTATATTAGTTTGTTATATTAGTTTGTTATAGTAGTTTGTTATATTAGTTTATTATATTAGTTTGTTTCATTAGTTTGTTATATTAGTTTGTTATATTAGTTTGTTATATTAGTTTGTTATATTAGTTTGTTATATTAATTTGTTATATAGTTTGTTATATTAGTTTGTTATATTAGTTTGTTATATTAGTTTGTTATATTAGTTTGTTATATTAGTTTGTTATATTAGTTAGTTATATTAGTTTATTATATTAGTTTGTTACATTAGTTTGTTATACTAGTTTGTTATATAGTTTGTTATATTAGTTTGTTATATTAGTTTGTTATATTAGTTTGTTATATTAGTTTGTTATATTAGTTTGTTATATTAGTTTGTTATATTAGTTTGTTATATAGTTTGTTATATTAGTTTGTTTAATTAGTTTGTTATATTAGTTTGTTATATTAGTTTGTTATATTAGTTTGTTATATTAGTTTGTTATATTAGTTTGTTATATTAGTTTGTTATATTGGTTTGTTATATTAGTTTGTTATATTAGTTTGTTATATTAGTTTGTTATATTAGTTTGTTATATTGGTTTGTTATATTAGTTTGTTATATTAGTTTGTTATATAGTTTGTTATATTAGTTTGTTATATTAGTTTGTTATATTAGTTTGTTATATTAGTTTGTTATATAGTTTGTTATATTAGTTTGTTATATTAGTTTGTTATATTAGTTTGTTATATTAGTTTGTTATATTAGTTTGTTATATTAGTTTGTTATATTAGTTTGTTATATTAGTTTGTTATATTAGTTTGTTATATTAGTTTGTTATATAGTTTGTTATATTAGTTTGTTATATTAGTTTGTTATATTAGTTTGTTATATAGTTTGTTATATTAGTTTGTTATATTAGTTTGTTATATTAGTTTGTTATATTAGTTTGTTATAGTAGTTTGTTATATTAGTTTGTTATATTAGTTTGTTATATAGTTTGTTATATTAGTTTGTTATATTAGTTTGTTATAGTAGTTTGTTATATTAGTTTGTTATATAGTTTGTTATATTAGTTTGTTATATTAGTTGTTTATATTAGTTTGTTATATTAGTTTGTTATATTAGTTTGTTATATAGTTTGTTATATTAGTTTGTTATATTAGTTTGTTATATTAGTTTGTTATATTAGTTTGTTATATTAGTTTGTTATATTAGTTTGTTATATTAGTTTGTTATATTAGTTTGTTATATTAGTTTGTTATATAGTTTGTTATATTAGTTTATTATATTAGTTTGTTACATTAGTTTGTTATATTAGTTTGTTATATTAGTTTGTTATATTAGTTTGTTATATTAGTTTGTTATATTAGTTTGTTATATTAGTTTGTTATATTAGTTTGTTATATTAGTTTGTTATATTAGTTTGTTATATAGTTTGTTATATTAGTTTGTTATATTAGTTTGTTATATTAGTTTGTTATATTAGTTTGTTATATTAGTTTGTTATATTAGTTTGTTATATTAGTTTGTTACATTAGTTTGTTATACTAGTTTGTTATACTAGTTTGTTATATTAGTTTGTTATATTAGTTTGTTATATTAGTTTGTTATATTAGTTTGTTATATTAGTTTGTTTTATTAGTTTGTTATATTAGTTTGTTATATAGTTTGTTATATTAGTTTGTTATATTAGTTTGTTATATTAGTTTGTTATATTAGTTTGTTATATTAGTTTGTTATATTAGTTTGTTATATTAGTTTGTTATATTATTTTGTTATATAGTTTGTTATATTAGTTTATTATATTAGTTTGTTACATTAGTTTGTTATATTAGTTTGTTATATTAGTTTGTTATATTAGTTTGTTATATTAGTTTGTTATATTAGTTTGTTATATTAGTTTGTTATATTAGTTTGTTATATTAGTTTGTTATAGTTTGTTATATTAGTTTGTTATATTAGTTTGTTATATTAGTTTGTTATATTAGTTTGTTATATTAGTTTGTTATATTAGTTTGTTATATTAGTTTATTATATTAGTTTGTTACATTAGTTTGTTATACTAGTTTGTTATATAGTTTGTTATATTAGTTTGTTATATTAGTTTGTTATATTAGTTTGTTATATTAGTTTGTTATATTAGTTTGTTTTATTAGTTTGTTATATTAGTTTGTTATATAGTTTGTTATATTAGTTTGTTATATTAGTTTGTTATATTAGTTTGTTATATTAGTTTGTTATATTAGTTTGTTATATTAGTTTGTTATATTAGTTTGTTATATTAGTTTGTTATATTGGTTTGTTATATTAGTTTGTTATATTAGTTTGTTATATTAGTTTGTTATATTAGTTTGTTATATTAGTTTGTTATATTAGTTTGTTATATAGTTTGTTATATTAGTTTGTTATATTAGTTTGTTATATTAGTTTGTTATATTAGTTTGTTATATAGTTTGTTATATTAGTTTGTTATATTAGTTTGTTATATTAGTTTGTTAAATTAGTTTGTTATATTAGTTTGTTATATTAGTTTGTTATATTGGTTTGTTATATTAGTTTGTTATATTAGTTTGTTATATAGTTTGTTATATTAGTTTGTTATATTAGTTTGTTATATTAGTTTGTTATATAGTTTGTTATATTAGTTTGTTATATTAGTTTGTTATATTAGTTTGTTATATAGTTTGTTATATTAGTTTGTTATATTAGTTTGTTATATTAGTTTGTTATATTAGTTTGTTATATTAGTTTGTTATATTAGTTTGTTATATTAGTTTGTTATATAGTTTGTTATATTAGTTTGTTATATTAGTTTGTTATATTAGTTTGTTATATTAGTTTGTTATAGTGTTGTATATTAGTTTGTTATATTAGTTTGTTATATAGTTTGTTATATTAGTTTGTTATATTAGTTTGTTATATTAGTTTGTTATATAGTTTGTTATATTAGTTTGTTATATTAGTTTGTTATATTAGTTTGTTATATAGTTTGTTATATTAGTTTGTTATATTAGTTTGTTATATTAGTTTGTTATATTAGTTTGTTATATTAGTTTGTTATATTAGTTTGTTATATTAGTTTGTTATATTAGTTTGTTATATAGTTTGTTATATTAGTTTGTTATTAGTTTGTTATATTAGTTTGTTATATTAGTTTGTTATATAAGTTTGTTATATTAGTTTGTTATATTAGTTTGTTATATTAGTTTGTTATATTAGTTTGTTATATTAGTTTGTTATATTAGTTTGTTATATAGTTTGTTATATTAGTTTGTTATATTAGTTTGTTATATTAGTTTGTTATATTAGTTTGTTATATTAGTTTGTTTTATATAGTAATGCAATGTTTCATCAGGGTATTCATTTTATTGTCATATTTGCTATAAAATATTGGACACTAAATATGATTAAATATATCATTGATATCATTTAGATATCCTGTAAAAGGTGAAAATCCTGTGTATTCTGTATATTATTGTAGGGAACAATCCCAACTTAAATATAATGAAGGGGTGACAAGTAGATGAAATACTAAAAGTAAAGTTAGGAAGTGCTTTAAAAGGGCAGTAAACTTTCTAAAAACCTGTCCTTTTTTGTAATGAAAATTCTGTTAGTGATTAGTTGTATTCATACGAGAGTTCATTCATCTTATATATAAGCAACACCCGTAAAAAAATAATTAATAATTTGGTTTTAAGTCCAGCGTTCACCGCAAGGGGCTCTGAGAATTGTTATTGTTTACATTTCTAATCAGCTTTTTAAAATG